>QNTS01002160.1:116810-153440 GCA_003317085.1 Hucho hucho | reverse complement strand
TACAAAAAAAACTGCAAATCCGGATGGATTTTCCTCGGGTTTTCGCCTGCTATATCAGTTCTGTTATACTCACATACATACATTATTTTAACACTTTTAGAAACTTCAGAGTGTTTCCTATCTAATAGTACTAATTATGTGCATATCCTATTTTCTGGGCCTGAGTGGCAGGCATTTTACTTTGGGCACGCCAGACTCTCCAAAACCGTCACCTCTGCTGCCGCTCCCTAAGAAGTTAACAAAGCATAGGCCCCACAGACTCTAGCATACAGCTTGCTGTTGCTTGGTGGAATGTTACCTCATACTTGGAGACCTCGGGCAATCCGTTATGTAAAGCTTTACACTCACAGCTGTTCCTTCAAAATGATAATGGATCGGTCTGTACCATAGAAATACAGTGTCACTTAACAGAAGACCCCTCTTTTACAATACCTGTATTTCTAGAAGAGCGGCAGATGTGACTTACCCCTGGTTAAATACACCAGGGCCTTGAAATGTTGCAATAACTCAGTGGAGGCTCCTTAGAGGAGGAAGGGGAGGACCATCCTACTCACTGAATTTCATAAATGTATTTCTATATAAAACTATTCTAAATATATTGTCACCAAATAACTGATTTAGAACACACTGTTGTACAATAGTCTACAGTAGCCTCAACAGCACTCTGTAGGGTAGCACCATGGTGTAGCCAGAGGACAGCTATTTTACATCCTCCTCTGGGTACATAGACTTCAATATAAAACCTTGGGTATGGTTCTCACCCCCTTCCATAGACTTACACAGTAATTATGACAACTTCTGGAGGATGTCCTCCAACCTATCAGAGCTCTTGCAGTATGAACTGACATGTTGTCCATCCAATCAAAGGATCAGAGAATTAATCTAGTACTGAAAGCATAAGCTACAGCTAGCTAGCACTGCAGTGCATAAAATGTGGTGAGTAGTAGACTCGGAGAGAGCGGGACAATAGTTGAACAGTTTTTAACAAATTCCTTAAATTCATTTTCACACTGCTAGCTAATGCAGCTAATTTAGCCTACTCAACAACCTGACTCAGAGGAATGATATTTATGTTAGCTAGCTGGCTAATGCTATCCAACTCTTCCAAGTCATTAAGTCCATGTAAGCTTTCGGTTTTATAAATGAATTGCCACCATGGCCCACCAGTGTAACTGCTTGCTGTACGCTACTGCGTGATTGTACACATGGATGGATTGTGGATTTACTAATTTGTTAGTTCTAGTAGCTATTCTGACTGATGGTGACATCGATGTAGGCTGTGTAGCGGTTATGGTATGAAGGTTTGGCTTGTAGAGGTTTGTTTGCCTGGTTGTACACAGAACTCCACAAGCAAAGGAAAAATGTGAGAGGAGAGCAGGTAGATGTGGTGAAGCTGTTTGTATGACTACCATGAAAGTGAACTGTGGGTCATTGGGTGTATTCCACCAATTCTGTTGCAAAACATTTCTTAAATGGAAGTGGGAATGGATCTACCTGAATTTGTCCAAAATTAACTTGTTTGGACTAATGATTACACCCTAGATCTGCTAAATGCAGGCGGTATTGAATGTGTCAATGTCTGTCACCTTGATTACTCCAATTTGTCTCTCTGCCTATTTTTTATAAACATTAATTTGTAGACTAGGTTGTAGCACCCTCATGATGTGTATAGGCAGACCTGGCATTTTGTGATTTTTAGGGACAAGGGGATTTGGCCTTCTAGAGGTGCCCATCTGCTAGGGCACCAAGGCCATTAACCAAAATAGCCAATTAATTTGAAAAACAGTAGTTATTCTGTTAAGAAAAGCATATGTACATGTACACAAATAATTAGCCTACATGTTGAAGTGTAGGTCATAGCCTGTGTTGGCTACAGTCTGTCATGTCCAGACCGATGCTTACATGAGGGAGGCACCAGAAAATGTAGCCAGACTTTAATGACTTTTAATTACATACAGTGCATTCGGAAAGTATTCAGATGCCTTCACTTTTTCCACATTTTGTTACATTAGTCTTATTCTAAAATGGATGAAATAATTTCCCCCCCCTAATCTACACACACTACCTCATAATGACAAAGCGAAAGCAGGTTGTTAGACATTTTTGCAAATGTATAAAAAAATAGATAATAATAACTTATTTACGTATGTATTCAGACCCTTTGCTATGAGACTTGAAATTGAGCTCAGGTGCATCCTTTTTCCATTGATCATCGTTGATGTTTCTACAACTTGATTGGAGTCCGCCTGTGGTAAATTCAATTGATTGGACAGGCACACCTGTCTATATAAGGTCCCAACGTTGACCGTGCATGTCAGAGGAAAAACCAAGCCATGAGGTCGAAGGAATTGCCTGTAGAGCTCAGAGACAGGATTGTGTCGAGGCACAGATCTGGGGAAGGGTACCAAAAAATGTCTGCAGCATTGAAGGTCCCCAAGAACACAGTGGCCTCCATCATTCTTAAATGGAAGAAGTTTGAAACCATTAAGACGCTTCCTAGAGCTGGGTGCCCGGCCAAACTGAGCAATCGGGGGAGAAGGGCCTTGGTCAAGGTGGTGACCAAGAACCTGATGGTCACTCTGACAGAGCTCCAGAGTTCCTCTGTGGAGATGGGAGAGCCTTCCAGAAGGACAACCATCTCTGCAGCACTCCACCAATCAGGCCTTTACGGTAGAGTGGCCAGACGGAAGCCACTCCTCAGTAAAAGGCACATGACAGCCTGCTTGGAGTTTGCCAAAAGGCACCTAAAGACTCTCAGACCATGAGAAACAAGATTCTCTGGTCTGATGAAACCAAGATTGAACTGAATCAGCCTCATTGCTTTTTTAATTTCATAGTATTTTTGTTATGTACAGTGGTTGTATTCATTTGGGATCTATCACATCCCACAACTGTCCCAGTGTATGTTTTGGAATATTTGTTTCTCACACAGAAGGACAAGCTGATCAATAGAACCTGTTTTTTTGTACAATGGAGGAAAGTAGATTTGACATTGGCTAGTGATTTTTTATTTTTTTTTCCTTCTGTTCTTTACTCATCTTGTTGGTTGACAGTCATGTGGACAGTTTTTCTAACATCTTCAATATGTGCATCGGAAATCTAGAAGGACGCGTGCCTTTGCATCCCTGATGTCTGGCTTCACTTGTAGCCTACTTTGGCTTCACTTGTAGCCTACTTCGGCGTTGTGATGCCTGTGAGAAGAACTCAATCACGTGACTGGCATTGGCTAATAAGAATTGAGATATCTGAGAGAGCCAAGTCAATGAGTGGTGCTTCGGAGCACAGCGATTGGCAGCTGGGAGAAGGGAATTATAATTTTTATATTCAGCCCCAGGGCATAACAGCCACTTTATGGCTGCAAGACATAGATTTTTTTTTTAGGGCATTACAGTGATGCTGGGAAATTTGAGACTTGTGTAGTACCCTAAACTTATCGATGTTACATTGAGCTGGGTGTATGGAATATGAATGACAGTCATCTAACATACTGTAGTAGAAGGCCATGCTCATCAAAAAGTAAATTGTCCTCCCTAATCTTAAACGGCACCGACCGCCACACCTGTATTTCTAGAAGAGGGAGATGTGACTCACCCCTGGTTAAATACACCAGGGCCTTGAAATGTTACAATACCTGTATTTCTAGGAGAGGGAGATGTGACTCACCACTGTATTCTTCATTTTATAGCTAGAGGACTCCTGATATCTCCAGGAGTGATAGTATCTGTTGTTCAGTACTTTTAATAGCTAGGGCCTCCACTTTAAGTGCTGCCTGTCTTCCCAGTAGCCTACTTGGTGTGTAAACTGCTGACTGCTCATAAATTGCAGATTGTTGACACATGAATCAGGATCAAGGGGCAGGGCAATTTGTGACTTGTTTTGGTAATCAGTGGCTGTATTGGAGGGAGAGTGGTTTCTTCTCCTCTGCTTCAGTCTCGCCTGGTTTCTCAGCGGCAGCTGTAAGCGTCAGTCGTGTCAGTGGCGGTCTCATCGGCAAAACTAAGACCAACTTCGAAACAAAGATGGTTCTGCCGAGTAGTTTGAGGAAGGCGCCACGCCACTCTCACTTCACTATCTTACCTAGTTATTTTTGCTATTTTGCAGCTTTGACAACTGTGTGTGTTTCCTCTACCTGTTCACTCCTCTCCCTGTAGGCTTTACAGACGCTCCCCTCATTGACTCATTGCGAGCTTACAGAACAGGACTGCGGGCAGCTGACTGAAAACGGAGGGAAACAACTTTTTGGAGGACTTTTCATCCTTTCACACCTTTCTCTCTACCTTTTTCTTCTCTGTATCAGCTTCTAAAGCCACTTCCTATCACTCTAAATGTCAAGCTTCTGCCTCTAACCCTAGGAAACTCTGTTCCACATTCTCCCTCCCTAGCTTTGGTGGGCGGTTTTTGTCAACCACTTTGAAACAGTTGACGACATCCGCTCCTCATTCACTCAGCCTATTGAGTCCACTGGTCCCACTCTCGCACAGAACTACTCTACACCTTGACCTCGTTCTCCCCTCGCTCTCCAGATTAAATCTTGCGACTAGTGAGGTCTGCAGCCCGACAACCTGCCCGCTTGACCCCATCCCCTCCTGAGACCTTTTCCCATTCCTCATTGACTCATCCCTGACCACTGCCTGCATCCCCTTCTCCCCTCCGGGAAAACCAACTCGACTCATCTGACGTCAAAAACTATAGACCTGTAATCTCATTTTCTTTCCTGATCAACTCTTGTTATCTCTCTCAGAACGATCTTCTTGACCCTAACCAGTCAGGATTCAAGACTGGTCATTCAACCGAGAATGCTCCTCTCTGTGTCGCGGAAGCTCTCTGCACCAAAGCTGACTCTCACTCCTCTGTTCTCATCCTCCTAGATCTAGTCGCTGCCTTTGACACCGTGAACCATCAGATCCTTTGCTCCACCCTCTCAGGGCTGGTTGTCTCAGGCACTGCACACTCTTGGATTGCATCCTACCTGGCAGGCTGCTTCTCCCATGTGATGTTGAGAGGATCTGTGTCTGCACCATGTACTCTCACTACTGATGTCCCCCAGGGCTCAGTTTTGGCATCATCTTTCTATACACCAAGTTACTCGGTTCCATCATATTCTCACATGGTCTCTCCTATCATTGTTGTGCCGATGACACTCAGCTACTTTTCTCCCCCACAAGCTAATCTCGACAAGACAGAGCTGCTCTTCTTGTTGTTCCTCGACCATGAGACGCTTGCGTTCAGTCTGCATGCTCGATGCTGCACATGCAACAATGTTGGTAAAAACTATCCTGTTTTGCTTAATATAAATCCACAAATTACACTTCGTTTGTGTTTTTTACATCTGCAAACAGCTAGTTTTTATTTTCTTAGCAAGTTGGGCCTAAATCTTGTTAGCCAGCTAACTAGCGATTAGCATTAGAAGCTATCTACCTAATAAAGGTACTGAGTCAAGGCAAAAGTAATTAGCTATACAGCCTATAATACAAATGATGGTGTAGACCTAAATCAGCAAATCAGTTTGTGCAACAGTATCTTTCCTAATCAAAAGAATATGCAAAGGATGAATATCTTAGCTACATGAAGTAGCTAAGAGAGAACATTCAATGTAGCCATAGATTTTAGGGTCCACTAGAAAACACTTCATACAACACTTTGGTTTCTATCCTGTCACAACTCCTCCCTGGCATTTTCATTCGTTGTCATGTCAAACACTGTATTCAAAGTGCCCACTATTATGTTCTCTAACTATAGAATTTGACTTATCATTCTATTTCCATGATTCCAACAGTTCACCCAAGTGTGTTGCTCTAAATCGCTAGTCAAATCGCAATTGCAACATTTGGTTAAAAATAATGCCTAGGTTGTTTACCCATATCATGCAACCCTATGCAGCAGTGTGGAAATAATCTCAAATTAGTGCAGTAAATGCAGATAGAAATAGAATTGAACAGTATAAAACAATCAGAATTGAAATCACTTGGAATGTACAGTACCAGTCAAGTTTGGACACACCTACTCATTCCAGGGTTTTTCTTTTTTTTTACTATTTTCTACATTGTAGAATAATAGTGAAGACATCAAAACTATGAAATAACACATGGAATCATGTAGTAACCATGTTAAACAACTCAAAATATATTTTATATTTGAGATTCTTCAAAGTAGCCACCCTTTGCCTTGACAGCTTTGCACACTCTTGGCATTCTCTCAACCAGCTTCATGAGGTAGTCACCTGGATGCATTTCAATTAACAGGTGTGCCTTGTTAAAAGTACATTTGTGGAATTTCTTTCGCTAATGCGTTTGAGCCAATCAGTTGTGTTGTGACGAGGTAGGGTGGCATACAGAAGATAGCCCTATTTGGTAAAAGACCAAGTCCATATTGTAGTAAGAACAGCTCAAATAAGCAAAGAGAAATGAAAGTACATCAGTACTTTAAGACATGAAGGTCAGTCAACCCGGAAAACTTCGAGAACTTTGAAAGTTTCTTCAGGTGCAGTCGCAAAAACCAAGCTCTATGATGAAACTGGCTCTCATGAGGACCGCCACAGTAAAGGAACACCCAGAGTTACCTCTGCTGCAGAGGACAAGTTCATTAGTTTTACCAGCCTCAGAAATTGCATCCCAAATAAATTCTTCAGAGTTCAAGTAACAGACGCATCACAACATCAACTGTTCAGAGGAAACTGTATGAATCAGGCCTTCATGGTCAAATTTCTGCAAGGAAACCCATAAGAAGACTTGCTTGGGCCAGGAAACACGAGCAATGGACATTAGACCGGTGGAAATCTGTCCTTTGGTCTGATGAGTCCAAATGTGAGGTTTTTGGTTCCAACCGCCGTGTCTTTGTGAGACACAGAGTAGGTGAACGGATGATCTCTGCATGTGTGGTTCCCACTGTGAAGCATGGAGGAGGTGTGGGGGTGCTTTGCTGGTGACACTGTCTGTGATTTATTTTGAATTCAAGGCACACTTAACCAGCATGGCTACCACAGCGTTCTGCAGACATATGCCATCCCATCTGGTTTGCGCTTGGTGGGGACTATCATTTGTTTTTCAACAGGACAATGACCCAAAACACACCTCAAGGCTGTGTAAGGGTTATTTGACCAAAGAGAATGATGGTGTGCTGCATCAGATGACCTGGCGTCCACAATCACCTGACCTCAACCTTTATTGAGATGGTTTGGGATGTGAAGGAAAAGCAGCCAACAAGTGCTTGGCATATGTGTGAACTCCTTCAAGACTGTTGGAAAAGCATTCCAGGTGAAGCTGGTTGAGAGAATGCCAAGAGTGTGCAAAGCAGTAAAGGCAAAGGGTGGTTACTTTGAAGAATCTCAAATATATATTTTTTGATTTAACACTCTCTTTGGTTACTACATGATTCCATATGTGTTATTTCATAGTTTTGATGTCTTCACTATTATTCTTCAATGTAGAAAATAGTAAAAATAATAAATTCCAAACTGATTGGTACTGTTTATACGGAGACTGTTTGGTGCAAAAAATATGGGGTTAAATACATGTCGAAAACTAAAAGAACAAACGTTTCCCGATCTTTGATTTAGGACAGACACTTCAGAACAAACTTCCTTTTTAGAATGTTTTTGTGGAGGGGGTTTTATCAGTTCCATGGCAGGGACTCTGTGTATCTTGGCTTCGGTAGAAGGCTTTGGTGAGGTTGCCACAGGTTATTTCTATTTGCATGTAAAATAATCTGAATAAATAATACCCCCGAACCACCTAATTCCTATCATTTTAATGGTGTTAAATAACACTGAACTATTTTGTTATAGCAAAGTTGGTAGCAATGTGAAAATCTGTTACAGCTCAAGTCGACTACAAAACGCGCAATGCTTTCTCTGGGCTGACTGGCTAGCGAACGTAGCTATACACAATACCATAGTTAATATCAGCATGTGAAGTAGCTAGCTAGCTAGACAAACTGCAGTAATAATTTAGGAGTCATCTCAGAGTTCAACTTACAATTTGTCTCTGCCCAGAACTTTGTGTGTGTATATACAGTCATTGGCCCAGAGCCAAGTCAGAGTATGTTGCTATGGCAACTACATCCCATTTCCCACGTTTCCCATAGACACACAGTGTGCATTGAGACATGGTACTTGGAAGGAGAAACTGAGTTGAATAATTTGGTACAATGTTTAGGTTGAACACATCTAAACAAAATATATATTTTGTCAGGTCGTAAACGGGTGGATGTGTTCTAGACAGTACCCCCATACCATCTAAGTTATTTGCTGATATGGCGTTCTGGAGTGCAGGTAATTGTTTTAAACGTTATGAAATGTGATAGTGGATAAAACACTATGTCCAGTGACGAGAACCATATAGCTATGACACATTCCTATACGATTTCCTGATTTTCAGACTGATCACTTAGTTAAATCATGGACATTTTTTATTTTACCCACTGATAGGCTTTCACCAAATTGACAGGAGTTTCATGATTTTTATTTCTGGGGGTGGTTTATCCCTTTTAAGTCATCTTATGTTTATTGAATAGAGAGGTAGAGATGGAGTGGGCTGGATTCAAACCCATGCTGCAGCGGTACATTGTGTACCAGAGGCAACTGCCTAGACCACTAGACCATCCTAAGCCACGTAAGACATTCTGCATGGAACAACATGTTTACAGCCATGTGTATCCCATAGAAGAGGTTGATTATTAGAATGTCTAATGAGTCTCGCTCTCTGTACAGGGCAGTAAACTATGGATCATTATGGAGTACCTTGGTGGTGGCTCAGCTCTGGACCTGGTAAGAGATACAATATGTGAACATATTCATGTACAATGTCTGTCGGTGGATTTGTCTACTGTGTGTGTTCAGTGTGTGTGTGTGTGTGTAGCTGCGTGCAGGGCCCTTTGATGAGTTCCAGATTGCCACCATGCTGAAGGAGATCTTGAAGGGCCTGGACTACCTCCACTCCGAGAGGAAGATCCACAGGGATATCAAAGGTGCGTGTAGGATATCTCAGACAAGAGTCGAGCTGCAGCAGTACAGGGTTAAAGCTGCCATGTCCGTTTTCTTTATTGAAGCAACAGACATTACTTCAAACAATGAACATGTCCCCCCCCCCCATCAGACATCATTGCACGATAGAACACCAGAATGTCATCGTTTTTGGACCACGATTCAGAATCTAACTCTGCCCAGTTAAAAAACCCATAAGATGCACCTGTGGTGACCAGTGGTGCAGTTTCACCTAATCCTGGATCTCAGCTTTAATATATCAGGCTGTCTCACCTTTTGTGCCAGTAGTGTGTTGTGTATTAATGTCAGTAATTGCTGTTGACATCATGAGTGTGTGTGTGTGGTTTGGCAGCGGCCAACGTGCTTCTGTCAGAGTGTGGCGAGGTGAAACTGGCAGACTTTGGCGTGGCGGGCCAGCTGACAGACACCCAGATCAAGCGGGAGACGTTTGTGGGAACGCCCTTCTGGATGGCCCCCGAGGTCATCCAACAGTCTGCCTACGACCACAAGGTTACCAGCTTTCTGTTCTCTCTAGTTTCTTCCTAAATAGTGTCCTACAGATATAAATGATTCATACAGACATCGGCTTGGAGACATAACGCAGCTCTAAGCTCATAAAGGAATGATAATGCACTAAGCTAACTATTGGTTATACTATTAGGGGAAATAGATTGGGGTCATCGTGAGAGGCTGGAACTGCTTATCCAGGGGACTGGAGAGAAGAATGGGCTTGTGTTTAGTGGAAGACGCTTAAGTTGAACTCTACTTTTCTACAACATAATGATGCTGCCAAATACTGCAATCTTACTCCCAACTAATGACTACCTAACACACACACTCCCTCCTCCAGGCTGATATCTGGTCTCTGGGCATCACTGCCATCGAGCTAGCCAAGGGTGAGCCTCCCAACTCAGACATGCACCCCATGCGGGTCCTCTTCCTCATACCAAAGAACACCCCACCCACACTCAGTGGAGAATTCTCCAAGACCTTCAAAGACTTTATAGACTCCTGCCTCAACAAAGACCCTTCATTTGTAAGTAAAACAACCCAGCACCCACCTCATTTTGCGTTATTGAGTGGTAGTCCATTTGGTTGTTCTTGGTAAGCTTGCCTTTAATTTTGGGCTGATTGTCCCTCTGTATAGAGGCCAACAGCTAAGGAGCTTCTGAAGCACAAGTTCATAGTGAAGAATGCCAAGAGGACGTCCTACCTCACTGAGCTGATAGACCGGTTGAAACGCTGGAAGGCCGAGGGACACAGTGATGGAGACTCCAGCTCTGATGACTCTGACTCGTGAGTAGAGAAGGCTCTGAACAATGTATCCCTGACTGACAGACAGTTGGTAAAAATGTGATCAAAGACCCTGTCTGAACTAGAGTAACATTAAACCTGTAGATGATCCTTCCTGCTGTCTGTGTGTGTCTGTCGATATGTTTTCAGGGAGTCCAGTAACAAGGAGAACAACTCCTCCCAGCCAGGCTGGTCCTTTACTACTGTTCGCAAGAAGAAAGACCCTAAGGTGCCCAATGGAACGGTGAGTTGGCCTCAGTGGGAGGAGTAGGAAGAGAATGTTGTGTGTCTATAATGTTCTCCTCTGCTCTCCATTTGATGACAGGACCAAGACCTCCTGAAGAAATCTACCAGCTTGACCACGCTGATTGCCCCAGTATTCACTGAGGTAGGGAAGGGTGAACTCTACATCCGCACTCTTTTATAACAGTTGTAAAGATGAGTAAGTCTTCTATTTTCTGTTTCAACCCCTTCTAGCTGAAGCTGCAGCGCAGGGATGGAGAGATGAAGGGAGTGATGGAGGAGCTGGAGAAAAGCCTCCACCTGGCTGAGGACATCTGCCCCGGAGTCACAGACAAGATGGTCAACCGCATCATCGACAAGTTCCAGAGGTGAGTTAGGGGACAGGAGGGGGGGCGGGGGTTCGGCCATTGCATAATTAGAGATATAGTGCCAAAGACTAGGAGTGGTTGGGAGCTGTGGAGATGACATGTTATAACTTAGAGCAGGTAGCATTCAACTGTGTTCTTCCTGTGGACTTTCCCATCAGATTGTCTGTCAGTTAGTGGCATGTGGAGGGCAGGTTTAGACGCTTGATGAGGACCACGCCTCCAGAGTGCATCATCAGCCTCTATGCCTTTTCCCATCATCCCCCATTCCTTTTCCCATCATCCCCCATGCCTCTCCTTTGATCAGCTCCCCCAGGACCAATGGATGCAGGGAAAGAGGGAGGACTCCTGCTGTGCACACTCACTGATCTTATAACCAAAAGGATATTTTTTAAATGTATATTTGTTGAAATATGTATTGTTATGCTATTTTATTTAATCCCTTTAAAAGTAGGCTCAAGCTAGTGCCCAAAGCAGAGCCTGTTACTGTTATAGTAGTCAATAGTATTTTAGTTTTGTAATATTTTAAGTCTGAGACAAAAAAAACAACTAAGGTTGCAACATCAATCTTCTGCTGAGTATAAGACATAGCTACTTAAGTTGGATATTAAAGAGATTTCAATTTTGAATTAATTTTTTACTGCTACTAAAAATGTTTAAGTAGCTATTTTAGATGTTCAGTGTACTGCACTTGTTTCTGATGTCTAGCTTACCATCTTCATCATGTCACTTGTAGCATTTAGAAACCTGCTGTTTGGAGAACTGCATATCTAGTCAAACCACAGGAGTTCAGTACCTCTGCTGAGAGCAAGCCATGGTTGAGGAAAGACTCACACCAGTGAATGTCCATAGAATTAACTTATGTTTGTGACAATTTGGAAAGGGGTCACTTGTTTGGGCATTGGGGAAAGATTGTATAGGAAATGGGTGGAGGACTTTGCTGCGCAAAAGATGTATCACGCCCTCATTCCAAAAGATACAAATCATATCTATCTTATGGGATCTTAGCTCTATAAGGGGCAATCCTATTGGAACCTTCGGAGATCTGCTTCTGAAGGAAATATGCACTGCACACACTTTGAAGGGGGTGGAGCTTTTTCTAAATATGCTTGCTAGTTATTTCCCTGTTTCAGACTAGATCTTAAGGGAGACGGGGTACTTTTCTGTCTTAAAGACAATATGCTCTCCCTTTACCAAAAAAGACTTGAGTGCTCAAGTGAAATGGCAATGTCGGTTTTGTGGACGTGTAATGTTTGAAACATTGGTATGAGTCCTTGAGTACTCTCTACTGGGGAGTCGTGTATCTTTGAACAAATCCCAAATAATGACTTTATTGGGAATTTTATCAGCCAAGCTCAAATGCATACAAAAGGGTGCCATCTTTGGTGTGGTGGTGACACTGCCCCTTTTGGAGGAAGTATGCCAACTTAACATCCAACAGTGCCTAAAACTTAAGAATTGTAGTGATATTCTCTATTTAATTGTGGTCATGTATCATCAAATGCATTAAATGGTAATAATACATTTTGCCAGAGTGTTTCCAAGTTTTTAAAAGCAATAAGGTATTTGATCATTGCATATTTTTATATTTCCTCAAATGACATGCAGATGGAAAAACTACGTTTTCTTTTTTTATATATATTTCTGTATCTGAACTTTATAATGGAAACCGTGTTGACTTAGCTTTACAGGAAGCTGTCAAATGTATATATTGGATAGTCTTTGCTTCAATCGTTAAATTCATTTTGGTTTGGTCTTGAAAAATAAATATTTAAATTATGAATTCCTGTGTTTTATTGATGTAATACCCTTGTTAAAACCAAGTATTAAGTTAATTTGTTATAATTAATTGGTTTTAGATTTAAAAGGTGATCGAATTGCTCCTGAATTGTAATGTCGTTAATGCGTTTCTTTTGAATAAATATTTATTTAATGTACAAGTGAATAGGTTGGTTTAAGTTTTGACCAATAAGGTAGCTTGTTAAGCTGTGGTCAATGGGAGAGTTGACTTGGTTAACAGGAGGCCTGGGCAGTGTTGCCAACTTAGCGACGTTGTCGCTATGTTTAGCGAGTATTCAGACCCCTCTAGCGACACATTTTCAAAAAAGCGACTAGCGACAAATCTAGCGACCTTTTCTGGTGTTATTGGAGACTTTTGGAGACTGACGTGAAAGCACGTATCGTTCTTACTCTGCTTGCACCCGCTGCTCGTTGAGAACTCACAGGCGGCCAGTCCTCGCACAGCAGTCCCTCCCAGCTGCAGTCAGAGCAGGAGATGTTCACCCCTCCGAGTCCAGACTGCAAATGAATCGCGCACGCGGGAAGCCGCCACTGGCTGATCCCGCCCTGGCTTACATTCAGGGCGGGATGTAAATGTAAAATGTTCTTTGTCTAAAATAAATCACTGCATTTGACTCACACAGCCTCAGTCACTTACTCACCTTGTCCACTGTGTGTGTGCCTCTCTGTGACATAAGCTACACATCTAGCTGGCTAGCTCATCATGTCTGTCTAAACTGTACACAAAAATACAGAAAGGAGTGGGAATCAAACCTGGAATTCAAAGGCTGGTTGAAGCCTGTTATTGGAGATGATACACGGGCATACTGCCTGTATTCGAAGGCAGATTTTCTACGCCAAACTTAGTGATGTAAAAAAACACATGACAACTCAAAAACATACTCAAAAGGCAAAGCCTTAACAGTTCCACCCGAAACAAGCTGCCATTTATGGTTAAAAAAATTAACTGCAAAAATGGTATTAGCTATCGCTGAACACTTCCATGCTGGCATGTGATCTAAGAGAGGAATTACGTCGTGGGAGACAAACGGAGTAAAAAACACCCTAAATATATTTAGAACTACAAACAAACAAACTTCCTCGCTCCAACAGCATCCATCACAATTACATGCAAATTAGGTGATGACGTCATTTAGCGACTTTTAGGACAGCCAATAGCTACATTCCTTACTGAGGAGTTGTCAACACTGGGCCTGGGAAAGAAATGTTGAAGAAGGATGGAGAGATATCAGTGTTGGTGAAGAAAAACTATGAAAGACAAAAATAGAACAAAACCCATATCTACTGAGTTTTGAAGGGAAATACTGATTTTATTGTATAGGAGAGTATTATTATTATTTTGTTAAGATAGACTTCGTAGAGACTGAAGCTACCGTCTCATCGTGGAGGTATCTTCGGGACTTTGTCTTTTTTTTTTTTTTTTTTTTTTGCTCCAATGCGCGCCAACTGCTTTAAGCAAGCTTGCCAGTAATTTGGACATGGGTTGTGAGAAATCATTGGGGTTATTTTCATTGGGGTTATTTTCATTGGGGTTATTTTTTTTTATTTTAATGTGGTACATTGAAAATGTGATAATATAAGGTTCAAGATGTATGTCTGTTTACAATTAGGGATTCTTATTGGAGTTGCCCTCACCTAATATCCCATGCTGTTCAGATATTCTAAGGTAAGGTAAAATCGTGAGTCAAATTCGAGCCTGGTGAGAGGGTTACATTGAATTTGTCAGTATTCCATGCAAACGCGCAATTGCAATAGTGTCTTTGACATTCAACAGCTATGGTGGACAAGTCTAGTATTCACATTTGTATCTGTAGTCAGTACACTTTTTCTGTGCAGCTAAGTAGTTCACAAAAAGAAGTCCTTGTTTCTTCCACAATCCTTGCAGTTTTTGGAACCAACGTATTTGCAGAAACCCCATCAGGAATTATTCCAACAGTTTGATTCCCTAACAGACTGTCGGTGGGGTTAGACCTGCACAGTAGCCCATAGGGCCCACAAAAACCCTTAGATTTAATGGGTCAAGACTTCCCATTGTGGCCACATGCCGCCCCCCCCCCCTAACTGCCAATTTGATATTACGAAGGGAAAAAAAATGGCTAGGGATAACAAGGGGGATGTTCCAGTTAGAGTGCTGACACTTAGATTGGCTCATGACCGCTTTGTAGCTGCAATGCCTTCAGGGTCACTTAAGTTGAAGGAGTCTTCCTCGTCCAGCTGCAGACTACCAGATGAAATACGCATCTGAGCCAAGGGGGCCAGAGCGCACCAGATTCCCCAGGCCTGGGCAGTAGTATGGGAACACAATGTCAGAGTTACTGAGGCTGAACTCTCCACTCCCTGTCCTGCTCCCTGCCCCCAGCGCATACAAGGAGGTGTGTTGGGCGTGCAGGCGAGCATCATGATAGGTGGGGGTAGTGACCTAAAGGGTGGAACTCTGCTGGTGGAGGGCTGGAGGACCTTCATATCAGACTGGCTCTAGGAGCGCTTGGGCAGGCCTGTCTCGTTGCTGGAGTCATCACTGAAGTGGCCTGCCGTCTCTTCTCTGTCAAACTCCCTCCGACCAGCCAGAGAGGAACTGGATGAGTGGATGAAGTCGTCCAGGATGGTGGCATGGAGAGCGTGCCGGGGGCCATAGCAGGACAGAGGCAGTGGGGCTGGAGAGTGGTCCAAGGAGAAAGAGGAGCAGCCGGACATGTAGGCCTGGGCAGAGGGGCAGGAAGGGATGCAGCTCCAGGCAGGGGTAAAGCAGGACCAGCTGCTGTGTGTTGGCTATAAGTCGTCCCCTCTGAGTCCCCTCAGCCACATTGCTGCTGCAGATGAAACTTTGTCTGGCCCGGAGTAATTATTATTTTTTTAATTAGGCAAGTCAGTTAAGAACACATTCTTATTTACAAAAACGGCCTACCAAAAGGCAAAAAATATAGGACAACACACATCACGACGAGAGACAACAACAGTACATAAAGAGAGACCTACGACAACAACAGCATGGCAGCAACACAACATGACAACATGGTAGCAACACATGGTACAAACATTCTTGGGCACAGACAACAGCACAAGGGGCAAGAAGGTAGAGACAACAATACATCCCGCAAAGCAGCCACAACTGTCAGTAAGAGTGTCCATGATTGAGTCTTTGAATGAAGAGATTGAGATAAAACTGCAGCTCATTCCAGTCGCTAGCTGCAGCGAACTGAAAAGACAAGCGACCCAGGGATGTGTGTGCTTTGGGGACCTTGAACAGAATGTGACTGGCAGAACGGGTGTTGTATGTGGAGGATGAGGGCTGCAGTAGATATCTCAGATAGGGGGGAGTGAGGCCTAAGAGGGTTTTATAAATAAGCATCAACCAGTGGGTCTTGTAACAGTTATACAGAGATGACCAGTTTACAGAAGAGTATAGAGTGCAGTGATGTGTCCTATAAGGAGCATTGGTGGAAAATCTGATGGCCGAATGGTAAAGAACATCTAGCCGCTCGAGAGCACCCTTACCTGCCGATCTATAAATTACATCTCCGTAATCTAGCATGGGTAGGATGGTCATCTGAATCAGGGTTAGTTTGGCAGCTGGGGTGAAAGAGGAGCGATTACGATAGAGGAAACCAGGTCTTGATTTTACTTTAGCCTGCAGCTTTGATATGTGCTGAGAGAAGGACAGTGCACCATCTAGCCATACTCCCAAGTACTTGTAAGAGGTGACTACCTCAAGCTCTAAACCCTCAAAGGTATTAATCACACCTGTTGCGAGAGGGGCATTCTTCTTACCAAACCACATGACCTTTGTTTTGGAGGTGTTCAGAACAAGGTTAAGGCCAGAGGAAGCTTGTTGGACACTAAGAAAGCTTTGTTGTAGAGCATTTAACACATTATCCGGGGAGGGGCCAGCAGAGTATAAGGCTGTATCATCTGAGAGAGCTTCCTACTGCCTGAGCTATGTTGTTGATGTAAATTGAGAAGAGTGTGGGGCCTAGGATCGAGTCTTGGGGTACACCCTTGGTGACAGGCAGTGGCTGAGACAGCAGATGTTCTGATTTTATACACTGCACTCTTTGAGAGAGGTAGTTAGCAAACCAGGCCAAAGACCCCTCAGAGACACCAATACTCAGCCGGCCCACAAAAATGGAATGGTCTACCGTATCAAAAGCTTTGACCAAGTCAATAAAAATAGTAGGACAACATTTCTTAGAATCAAGGCAATGGTGACATCATTGAGGACCTTTAAGGTTGCAGTGACACATCCATAACCTGAGTGGAAACCAGATTGCAGACCAGAGAGAATTCTATAGACATCAAGAAAGCCAGTCAGTTGATTATTGACAAGTTTTTACCAACACTTTTGATAAACAGGCCAAAATAGAAATATGCCTATAACAGTTAGGATCGGCTTGATCTCCCCCTTTAAATAAAGGACGAACCGTGGCTGCTTTCCAAGCAATGGGAACCTCCCCAGAAGGGAGAGACAGGATAAAAAGGTAAGATATAGGCTTGGCGATTATAGGGGCAGCATCCTTAAAGAAGAAAGGGTCTAAACCATCTGACCCAGCTGTTTTTTTGGGGTCAAGTTTAAGGAGCTCCTTTAGCACCTCAGACTCAGTGACTGTCTGCAGGGAGAAACTTTGTAGCGGGGCAGGGGAAAAAGAGGGAGGAGGATCAGGGCTAGTCGCATTAGAAGGGGTGGGAGATGAAGAAATGTTGGACGGGCAATGAGGCATGGCTGAGTCAAATAGGAATCCTGACTTAATGAAGTGGTGATTAAAAAGCTCAGCCATCAACATTAAGGGACATGGGCAGCTGTGAGGAGGAGGGTGTATTCTCCAGGTCTTTAACTTCTTGGGTTTAGACTCACAGAGAGAGAACTGCTCCTTAAAGTAACTTACTTTGGCCTTCCGGATAGCCCAACGTATTTCTCAGTTGCCTGAACGAGAGCCAGTCAGCCTGAGTATGCATGTGCGGAGCCTTTCGCCAAATGCAATTCTTGAGGTGGAGTAACTCTGCAAGATCACGGTTGAACCAGGGGCTGAACCTGTTTTTAATACTAATTTTCTTTATGGGAGCGTGTTTTAACAAATCACTGAAAATATCAAAAAAGAAGGTCCAAGCGTCTTCGACAGATCAAGTTGATTCTATACCAATTTACAGAGGCCAGGTCATGAAGGAAGGCTTGCTCATTAAAGGTTTTTAGCAAATGTCTATGACAAATCAGGACAGGTCGCTTCACTGAGCAGCCATTACGAACACAGGCTGTAAAACAGTGATCACTAAGGTCATTACAGAAAACACCAGACTGATACCTATCAGGATTATTGGTGAGGATAACAGTAGCCTTTTCTGGGTGTTTGGAGTCATACCTTGTGGGATTGGTAATAATCTGAGAAAGATTTTGGGAGTCCCATTGCTTTAGGACTTGGTCAGGTGGTTTAAGCATGTCCCAGTTCCTGTAGCGCTGTGGGTCCTGGCTTGGCCCCAGAGGAGGAGGTGTAGCCCCACTGTCCCCACCCGGGTCATGGGGTAACAGGTCTGTTCATACACCTGGGAAACACGTATTACTGTGGGCTCCCGTATGTCTGGCATGCAGTGTCAACAATTATTTGTCAGAAGAAGATTGTATTGGCAAGATGGATAATGACATTCAGAAGTGTAGTACACTGTTAATGTGCTGTTTGCTTGATGGTACATATAATCATAAATGATTCCTCTGGCTGCAGAGTACAAGGCATGATGCGGGCCAATAGAAGAGAATGGAGGTAGCGTGAAGAATAATGACTTGAAAGAACATTCAGCTTCAGCAAGAACAGGAGTCCATTTAACTGATTCAAATGTACCTTGAGAAGCAAATGAATGCATTTGGAACACAGACTGACACTGTGTCAGAGGTTTAAAACTGTAGAAACTGTAATGTCTGACACCTGGCTGTGCAGACATTGTTTATCTCCATATTGTATGCCTCAGGATATGTGGTCATACTGCAACCTTACCGGATACTACAAACTTGCGTTATCAAAACAAACTGACCCAAAAAATGCAGAAGTGAGCCATTGGAATTGGCTCACAGGAAATTTCCTATTGTACTTGTGCATCTACAGGTTTGGCTGTGAGCATGGTTTCTAACAGAAGGTACCTGTTTGGAAACATCAGTGAGGAGGTCAGGTGAAGACCTGCACTGCCTGTTGTCATAGTGTGCCGTGTACAACTTCCTGGAACGTAGAGGTTTCGAAGGGTTTGGTTATTGCTTTGCTTAACCGTATTCAAGCAATGTAAAGATTTATTTTACAGTAGGTCTAAGAATTGATTAAGAATTGTTTCTCTGGACTAAAAAGCATTTTCAGTGGAGATTCTCCATTCAGCTTGAAATAGGCTTACTCTGTGTTTGGGGAAACCGCACCAATACGTGTTGTCACGTTTCAAAAGGCAGGTTCTTCCGCTCCTGACACGGTCCAACAGTTGTTTCTGGGTCCTACCACTAGATAGAGGGGTAGCACAGTGTTATCAAACTGAGTAAATGGTAAAAGCTTTGTACAGATCCCTCTTGACAACTGACTGAATTCCCCCGTACCTATGTATGTAGTGCTGACCTGTGTCTAATGCAGGAGACTTTACTGTAGAGGAGGGACTTGTGTCGGGACTTGGGCTCCTCAGAGAGATGGAAGAAGGCATGGCTCTTTACCCACGCCTTCCAGAAGGCCTTACACACATCAAGGCTGGCCAGGTGCTAGGTCTACCGTGTCCTTAAGTGAGGGCTGGCCACACACACAACACACAACACCACACCACAGAGAGAGAGAGATAATAGGGGTCATATCTGAGGAAATAAAGCAGCATGTTAGAATAAAACCAGATGTAACCAACAAACACCTAACAACTGGAAATACAATCCTACTGGACCACTCAGTCACACTTAATGCCTTTAACTAAAACACTCACCACAATCTTAGCGTCGAGTTTTAGAAACAAAACATTTTCTTTTATAGCTCAGTTTGCGGATTGAGGCCCACCTGAAAGCGTTTATTTTAGTGTTGCCCTGGGAGATGAGAAACACAGTCAAAGAAAACAAGCTGACTAACAGTCCTAATATATACCTCTGTAACAAATACCTCTCTCTCGGTTCTGTTTGTGGCATATCTGTTTGATGAGCCATTGTCCACACCGTACACCATTGGAGTCTGGTAGGAGGAAATATAGGAGGACGGGCTCATTGTAATGGCTTGGCTAATTGTTTGGATCAACGGCAAAGATGGCTGCAGGGATTCCCCCAAGGGCAAAAGACGAGGGTAAGTGGAGTAGGATGTGTCTTTTATGTGTTTGCAATGCAGCCCAGCTCCTCGTCGTAGTCATTTAGCACTGCTACAAGTGTCAGAAAACTGGGGAGACGTCGCCACAAACACAAGCCACTATTATGATAAATTGTAGTTCAATTGTAACCATGATCATTATTCTGTGGCTTTACTCGTCAACAGCAAAATTCAGGTACTTACACTGCAGTAAATGTGAAAAGAGGATAGCAGCACTGTTATCATTGCACGTAAGACTCCCATTCGACAAATCCTGTTTCATCTGCAGTGCAAACAGGTACCTGCAAGAGGTAACTTTAATAAGCTTGAATGTGCCTTGAATAATCATTAAGTTGCCATGGCGGGTACCACATAAGTTTCTTGTGTCAAACGGTCAAAATTAAGACGGTACAATTAACCCCGGAGACTGACGGTAAAACTAACATACGGCAAAGGGTAGACCTTGACAGCACTCAATACATCCTAGGGTCATAGGGCACAACACGTTTTCAACAGGGGAACGAGAGAGAGAGTGACCTGCCTGGTTAGTTCTTTCTGCACCTGCCTTGGGTCTGGAGGGAAGAACTTCACTATGAAGCGGAATGTTGGATCACATTGTCCTAGTGTGACATATTATGTTTCTATCCAAAGCAACAGATTTTACAGGCATTGCTTGATTTACCTTCAATTTACTTTTTACTTGCTTGGCCAGGGGCTTTAGCAGTTCCAACCACATCTGGGATAAGAAATACAAATCAGATTAGCATCCACATTTTGAATTGACATAAATTAGGGTACATTTGTATTTTTTCCCATTCATTAAGCCTACTGTTGAGTTACAGTACAGTTTGTGTTTTAATGAATGACTTACATAACTGCCACAGTGGTGATGAACTCAAGGCCAAAATATTGAGGTGCCCACAAACTTTGTTGTACATATTATTTCCAGGGATCCTATCGCTGTAAAGCGATACAAACACAAAATACTAAAAGTCATATTTTAAACTGTTTATTTTGTATTTAGAAACAAGCCATCCCACCCTCCACATCTCTACCCTACAGTGGAAGCTAAACAAATAAAACCCTACAGTGATGCAACTGATCACAGCCAGGACTGTCATTATTTATTTCCCAAACTAAGCTGTGATGAGGGTCTCAGCTCTTGTCTGCAGTAACCAATCTGACATGACACGACAATGCATTTCACTGCAGAATAATAGTGATTTCAAAGAGATTTCATCTTCTATATCCAAAGGGGATGAAGGAATCTGGCCTTCTTAAGACTTCAAACCCCTGTCTACTCTAAGCAGTCATTCTGGTCCCTCTATACTTCAACCCCCTGTCTCCTCTAAGCAGGCCTGCAGTCATTCTGGTCCCTTTATACTTCAAACCCCTGTCTCCTCTAAGCAGGCTTGCAGTCATTCTGGTCCCTTTATACTTCAAACCCCTGTCTACTCTAAGCAGCCCTGCAGTCATTCTCGTTCCTCTATACTTCTCGTCCCTCTATAGGCATCATCCTCTTTTTAAATTCACTTATTGTCCCTTCACTCGTCACATAGATGCACGAAATGCCCCATGGCTTGAAAGGAGAAATACTGCATGTGGTCAACAAGGATAATGGGGTCTTAAAAAGGAGGCAGATTAATTGCCAACAGAATACAGTGGGAGTAAGACTAACCCATTTAAATGTAACAAAAATTATAACATCTGAATATATTTGTGTTTACAATAAGCTGAGGCTTTTAGGTTTACAAACACAAAAAGCACCAATTACTGCATTTTGGTCAACTGTACGTGTAAATCAGTGGAGACTCCTCAAAGGAGGAGAGGAGGAACATCCTCCTCAGTGAATTTAATTTTTTTTTAAATTGTAAAACATTTATCCTTTTTAGATAAAACTATACTAAATATATTCACGTCTACAAATAATTGATTACAATACCCTGTTTTCTAATGATCTACAGTAGCCTCAACAGCACACTGTAGGGTAGCACCATGGTGTAGCCGGAGGACAGCTAGCTTCCATCCGTTTTTTTCTTCAGTTTAACTTACTTAGCTAGCAAATGCAGCTAGCTAGTGTAGCCTACACAAACACCCTGCTCAAACAGAGGGATGCTATGTTAGCTTGCTGGCTATGACTATCCAACACAACACTGGAATTCTTCCAAGTAAAGGTAAGCTTTTGGTTTTACTAATTTATTGCCAGTGTAAGTGCTAAACTGCTTACTGACTGTACACTGTAACGTTACTGCATGATTGTATTGGGTTGACTAACACGTTAGTTCCATTAGTTATGCTGACTATGATGTTACTTTAGCTAATATGGTGACAACGATGTAGGCTGTGTGTAGCGGTTATGACATGGTTTGGCTTGGAAAGGTTTTTTCTTCTGGTCACATACAGCTGATGTGTTGTTCATTGAAGTCCACAAGTGAAGGGAAAGGTGAGAGGAGGAGAGAAGGAATACAACGTGGCTGCTATGAAAGTGAACTGTGTTTACGTGTGATAACGGGTGTTTTCATTCCGCCGTTTCTTAAATGGAAGCAAACAGAACGAAATGTGGATAAACATACCTGAATTTGTCCAATAGAAACTCTAGTTTGCAACTCTTGGACTAATAATTACACCCTATATCAGGAGATGCAGGCAAGAGTGTGCAAGGCGGTATTGAATGTCACTGTCACCTCAACTTTGTCTCTTGACCTGTGTGCACCTACGTTGTGTGTGTGTCTTTTGACACTATATAAACGAGTCACCCCGCAGTGTTTGGGATTATACCCTGATGAAGACAGCTTGTCTGTCGAAACGTTGGACATAACATTTTTGCATCTGAGCTCCTAGAGTGTGCGGCTCTCTTTTATTTTCAAGTGTTCCACTCCGCTAGCCAGCACCTCGCCTAAATGGGTGTGCGTTTCTTTTTCCTCTAGATTGCACCTACGTTGTAACCTTTCATTCATAGGCTAGGTTGTAGCAACCTCATGATGTGTACAGGGAAAATTTGAGTATCATGTTGTAGCCTAAACCTATGGCTGTTACATTAAACTGGGTGAATGTAACATGAATGACAGTCTTCCAAAATGCTGTAATAGAAATAAGGCCATGCTTATGAGATAAAAAATGTGTCCTCCCTCATGTTAAACGGCACTGACCGCCACTGGCGTAAATTAATCGATACTAGTTGTGACTTGTGGTAAGTTGACTGAAATATTGTTATCAAAAAGACACTTCTCACCTCAACATCATGTAGTAACCACAAAAGTGTTAAACAAATATTTTATATTTGCGATTCTTCAAAGTAGCCACCCTTTGCCTTGATGACAGTTTTGCACACTCTTGGCATTCTCTTAACCAGGTAGTCACATGGAATGCATTACAATTAACAGATGTGCCTTGTTAAAAGTTAATTTGTGGAATTTCTTTCCTTCTTAATGTATTTGAGCCAATCAGATGTGTTGTGACAAGGTAGGGGTGGTATACAGAAGATAGCCCTATTTGGTAAAAGACCAAGTCCATATTATGGCAAAAACATATTATGGCAAGGACAGTCCATCATTTCTTTAAGACATGAAGGTCAGTCAATCAGGAACATTTCAAGAACTTTGAAAGTTTCTTCAAGTGCAGTCTCAAAAACCATCAAGCGCTATGACGAAACTGGCTCTCATGAGGACCGCCACAGGAAAGGAAGACTCAGGGTTACCTCTGCTGCAGAGGATAAGTTCATTAGAGTTACCAGCCTCAGAAATTGCAGCCCAAATAAATGCTTCACAGAGTTCAAGTAACAGACACATCATCAACTATTCAAATCAAATCAAATCAAATTTATTTATAAAGCCCCCTTTACATCAGCTGATGTCACAGAGTGCTGTACAGAAACCCAGCCTAGAGGAAGGAATCAGGGGAATTCAGAGGAATCAGGCCTTCAGGGTCAGATTGCTGCAAAGGAACCACTACTACAGGACAACAATAATAATAAGAGACTTGCTTGGGCCAAGAAACACGAGCAATGGACATTAGACCGGTGGAAATCTGTCCCTGGTCTGATGAGTCCAAATATGAGATTTTTGGTTCCAACCGCTGTGTCTTTGTGAGATGCAGAGTAGGTGAACGGATGATCTCTGCATGTGCGGTTCCCACCGTGAAGCATGGAGGAGGTGGTGTGTTGGTGACACTGTCTGTGATATCTTTAGAATTCAAGGCACACTTAACCAGCATGGCTACCACAGCATTCTGCACCGTTATGCCATCCCATCTGGTTTGCGCTTAGTGGGACTATCATTTTTTTTTCAACAGGACAGTGACCCAACACACCTACAGACTGTGTAAGAACTATTTGACCATAAAGGAGAGTGATGGAGGGCTGCATCAGATGACCTGGCCTCCACAATCACCCGATCAAATATCTTATCCAAGATGACCTGCAGTTTGAATGTACTCTGTTCGTTGCGCACAATGATCGTTCTGGCTGGAGTTCAGTTCAGCTCGTGTCCACACACTGACACAAAACAGCAGAACTGATCAAATGTTCAAAGTCCGGCCCCTCTTACAAACTCTTTGTCAAGGAGAATAGATTTTAAAAGTATCTTTGTGTTGTGTCAAAATATGACTGAATAGCTTAAATGTAAGTTGGATGGAATCATGGAAACTTTTTGGTCTCCCCTCAAGCTATTCAACAAAATGTGTTACCAAGCTTCTTCTCTTCTGTGGATTTCATCATCTCCTCAATGATACATCCTCACTAAAGTTCAAGTAACATCTTGTAAAAGCCACTGTAAAGAGGGGTACCATCGTTTCTATCATTGGATGACAGCCTTGCCAACTAACATCTCCAGCTATAGCTTCAAATAGAATGCTACACTGGTAAAAGTGATCCAAGGAAAGAGTCACGCTTGTTGTGCGTCTGTTGAATCGGGCGGCACACGTTAAACGTGTTTGTGCGCACACACACACACAAACAGTGGGATTGTGTGATTGCGTGTTTGTGTACACACACACGGTGTGATTGCTGAGGCATGCAAGGTCGGGTGGTCACTATGGGGTGGTAGGGTAGCCTAGTGGTTAGAGTGTTGGACTAGTAACCGAAAGGTTGCAAGTTCAAATCCCTGTGCTGACAAGGTACAAATCTGTCATTCTGCCCCTGAACAGGCAGTTAACCCACTGTTCCTAGGCTGTCATTGACAATAAGGATTTGTTCTTAACTGACTTGCCTAGTAAAATAAAACTATGGTAAAATCATCAGCATCTATTTAGAAAAATAAAGAAACAGTACTGTGGACCGCCACTAGATGTCCCCAAGTGCATGCAACATGACTGCCAGCTTCACTTATGATAGTGAGATGGAAAGGGCTATCATCTCTTCTATACAATATTTTATTGGAAAGTAACATACAACCTGTTATATTTATCCATAGGCAGAATGGCCAAGGATGTTTAATATTTCAAATGAGATCATTCACTTGATCTGACCATATCGGTCAATATAAATAAGCTAGTTAAGCCATTAAGCCAGAAAGCCATTGAAAGATAATTAATTACTTACTGTACAGGGCTTTTATCTAGTAATTTCAGTGTTCAGTAATGGCCATGTTTGCAACAAGTTCACAATGTTTGAATTACTAGGGAACTCTTATACAGAAGTCAACTGAAAAGGATGCTTGAAACTAAAAAGATTTGGCATGGGTCCTCAGATCCTCAAAAGGTTCTACAGCTGCAACCTCGAGAGCATCCTGACTGGTTGCATCACTGCCTGGTACGGCAACTGCTCGGCCTCCGACCGCAAGGCACTACAGAGGGTAGTGCGTACGGCCCAGTACATCACTGGGGCTAAGCTGCCTGCCATCCAGGACCTCTACACCAGGCAGTGTCAGAGGAAGGCCCTAAAAATTGTCAAAGACCCCAGCCACCCCAGTCATAGACTGTTCTCTCTACTACCGCATGGCAAGCGGTACCGGAGTGCCAAGTCTAGGACAAAAAGGCTTCTCAACAGTTTTTAACCCCAAGCCATAAGACTCCTGAACAGGTAATCAAATGGCTACCCAGACTATTTGCATTGTGTGCCCCCCCCCGCCCCCAAACCCTCTTTTTACGCTGCTGCTACTCTCTGTTTATCATATATGCATAGTCACTTTAACCATACATTCATGTACATACTACCTCAATTGGCCCGACCAACCAGTGCCCCCGCACATTGGCTAACCAGGCTATATGCATTGTGTCCCACCACCCGCCAACCCCTCTTTTTACACTACTGCTACTCCCTGTTCATCATATATGCATAGTCACTTTAACCATATCTACATGTACATACTACCTCAATCAGCCCGACTAACCAGTGCCTGTATGCAGCCTCGCTACTGTTATAGCCTCACTACTGTTATTTTTCACTGTCTTTTTACTGTTGTTTTTATTTCTTTACTTACCTATTGTTCACCTAATACCTTTTTTGCATTGTTGGTTAGAGCCTGTAAGTAAGCAGTTCATTGTAAGGACCTGTTGTATTCGGCGCACGTAACAAATAAACTTTGATTTAATTTGAAGTAAATGAGATCTGTGGTTGAAAAACTCATGACTAAGATTGCATTTCCAATATAAGCAGGCAGAATTTAGACTGACCACTTTTAAGTGCTGAGACAGAATGGCTATATAAGGAATGGAACATATAGGACCAGGGCTCAGTCACCCTTATAGCTACCATTATAACCTAGACAGCTGTAAGATGTGGGCGTTAACAAGCAAGAACTGAGACGGAAAGATAATGGTGAAGAAAGGTCAAGATTAGTTATTTTTGTATAGAGGGAGGGGATTCTATACGTTATGCAGGGACAGAATACTATAAAGGCAGGGATCTGTGATAACAGATTTCAGTCTCTTTCCATGGAAGGGCTCTGGTTTATTATGTGGTATCAAAGTCTAAATTGAATTCACAAGTTCCGGTATCTGTGTAAATATTTGACTCAAGATTTTCCACTACAGATCATCTCTGAAGAAATCTACAGAAAAACCTTGACTGTAACACGCATCTACTGTGCATATACGAGCTCATTCTCTGCAGTCTGCGAATCTGACCCCCACAGAGTGAGTGAAATCTAACCCGCTAGGTGAGTGAAATCTGCCCCGCTAGGTGAGCAAAATCACGACTTTCCATGCAGAAAATTGATTTTCCAATGATACCATTGATAGGCTGTGTCACAGTGGAGAAAAAACAAGAACAATGATTCAACAAACACTAAATGGTGGGTGACACTAAATAAGGAAAATATCCAATAAATACAGGCGATATTAAAGTAGAAGTAACAGGTCTATATGTTTTAATGAGGATATGTCAGTTTGATTTGACGTTCTAAAAGGTCTGTGACAGGCCTAACTGAGGGTTTGGCAGTGCAGAGTGCTTGTTGATGTTACTGAGACAGTGGAGCCTACTCCTTCAGGCCCAGACATCCAGCACAACAGCCATGAATAGTGTCCAGGAATAGTCAGATATACAGTACCAGTCAAAAGTTTGGACACACCTACTCATTCAAGGGTTTTTTCTTTATTTTTACTGTTTTCTACATTGTGAAGACATCAAAACTATGAAATAACGGATGATCTCTGCATGTGTGGTTCCCACCGTGAAGCATGGAGGAGGTGGTGTGATGGTGACACTGTCTGTGATATCTTTAAAATTCAAGGCACACTTAACCAGCATGGCCTCCACAGCATTCTGCAGCGATACGCCATCCCATCTGGTTTGCGCTTAGTTTTACAACAGGACAATGACCCAACACACCTCCAGGCTGTGTAAGGGCTATTTGACCATGAAGGAGAGTGGTGGAGTGCTGCATCAGATGAGCTGGCCTCCACAACCATCCGACCTCAACCCAATTGAGATGTTTTGGAATGAGTTGGATCGCAGAGTGAAGGAAAAGCCAACAAGTGCTCAGCATATGTGGGAACTCCTCAAGACTGTTGGGAAAGCATTCCTGGTGAAGCTGGTTGAGAGAATGCCAAGAGTGTGCAAATAGTAAAAATGAGTCGGTATGTCCAAACCTTTGACTGGTACTGTATGCGACACTAAACTAACCATAGCAGAACATCTACCATGGGAAAAATACTACTACTGTATATATGTAGCTTGATACCCCTCCATGAAGTGGTTGAGTTTTATTCTCTCCTCCAATAAGAGTATCCTTGCCAGCTCTTAATGACCCAGCCATGTGTTTTATAGTAATTCATCCCCCTTCAATCTGTAAATACTCTCAACAGAGCGGAGATCAAATTATGGCAAAACAAAGCCCTGTGAGCAGAGCGAGGAGAGACTGTGCATTCACAGGCGTAATGAGCCATCTGTTCCGTCACACCACCGCAAAACAAATGTCATCAAACCCTTGGTTCTCACCTCCCTTTCTTTCCAGGTAAACTGGGAGCTTTGTTTGTTCTGGAAGCAGGAACACCTTGCTAATGTGAGACTGTGCTGTGCCCTGCCGACAGCTGCTGTCACCACACATTGTGACAGTTGTATCTGATTTTTCCAATGGAAATTGATTCACACCTGTCGACGCCACAGAACGTGTCATTGGAGCTTTCTCTCTGCTGCGGTTGCTTCTGTTCTGTGAATTCTCCTCTTCCACTTCGGTTGGAAACTGATCTCCAATTTCAATGTAAATTACATTGTAAAATGAAACAATAAAAACATAATTTTTCCAGTAGCACATTAATGTTGTCAACCTTTCTAAAAAAGTGACAGCAACACTAAATATGAGAGAACAGAGTTAGAATACTAAAACATATTAAAAACAGACATGGGTTAGAGGACAGTTTTTGATGGCACAGCAGAGCTTGTAATAAAATATGCAGGTTGAATTGCGAGGCTATCCCTGTCCCAGTGTTTTGTGAGGGGTTCAAATTGAGGATGAGGTGTCTCATGGTTCCTGTAATCCCTAAACACTCCCAAAACCATTCCAGACATATACTAGAGAGAAACAAAACAACATCAGGCACTCTGGCTGAGTAAAACTCAAACTAAACCAACATCCACGAGAGTGCAAAAAGTAAAAGTCAATGATTTCTTCAGTCACTTCACCATATATACACACATTTATCATAATGCAATGGCTTTTACAAAGAACAGGCTGCTGCAACAGATGTCATGAGTAGCAGATGGCAAAACTGGGACAAATATAAATAAAAGACACGTCAAGAAAAGGGGTCCGAACCCATTAAAACCAATCATATCCCCAAAGCAGAGCTGAAACAGCATTCCCCCACTCATTGGAACATTTACACCAACCTCAGGTGAGAAGAGAAACACAGCGAGTAGTCTTCTCGCTATATACTGCCCAGACTCCATTCATATGCTGTGCATGTCAATGTACATACAGTATGTATGTAACTATCTATCTATCTACATATATATTATGCATATATACACACACATATACACTACCGTTCAAAATGTTGGGCTCACTTTGAAATGTCCTTGTTTTAGAAAGAAAATCACATTTTATGTCCATTAAAATCACATAAAATTTATTAGAAATACAGTGCAGACATTGTTAATGTTGTAAATGACTAAAGTCAAAGTCACCATTATTAGTCAGTTGTACAACCGAATGCCTTCAACCAAAATGTGTCTTCCACATTTAACCCAACCCCTCTGAATCAGAGAGGTGGGGCTGCCTTAAATCGACATCCACGTCTTCGGCACCCGGGGAACAGTGGGTTAACTGCCTTGTTCAGGGGCAGAACGACAGATTTTTTTCCTTGTCAGCTTGGGATTTGAACTTGCATCCCTCCGGTTACAAGTCCAACGCTCTAACCACTAGGCTACCTGCCGCGACTATTGTAGCTGGAAATAGCTGATTTTGAATGGAAAATCTACATAGCCGTACAGAGGCCCATTACCATCAACCATCACTCCTGTGTTCCAATGGCACGTTGTGTTAGCTAATCCAAGTTTATAATTTTAAAAGGCTAATTGATCATTAGAAAACCCTTTTTGCAATTATGTTAGCACAGCTGAAAACTGTTGTTCTGATTAAAGAAGCAATACAACTTCTTTAGACTAGATGAGATCTGGAGCATCAGCATTTGTGGGTTTGATTACAGGCTCAAAATGGCCAGAAACAAAGACCTTTCTTCTGAAACTCGTCATTCTATTCTTGTTCTGAGAAATGAAGGGTATTCCATGCGAGAAATTGCCAAGAAACTGCAGATCTCGTACAACACTGTGTACTACTCCCTTCATAGAACAGCACAAACTGTCTCTAACCAGAATAGAAAGAGGAGTGGGAGGCCCCGGTGCACAACTGAGCAAGAGGACAAGTACATTAGAGTGTCTAGTTTGAGAAACAGACACCTCACAAGTCCTCAACTGGCAGCTTCATTAAATAGTACCCGCAAAACACCATTCTCAATGTCAACAGTGAAGAGGCAGAGTTGCAAAGAAAAAGCCATATCTCAGACTGGCCAATAAAAAGAAAAGATTAAGATGGGCAAAAGAACACAGACACTGGATATATATAAAGTGCCTTCGGAAAGTATTCAGACCCCTTGACTTTTTCCACATTTTGTTACGTCACAGCCATATTCTAAAATGGATTGAATAAATACTAATCCTCATCAATCTACACACAATAACCCATAATGATGAAGTGAAAACTGATTTTTAGAAACTTTTGCAAATGTATTAAAAATAAAAAAAACATAAGTATTCAGACCCTTTGCCATGAGAGACACGAAATTGAGGTCAGGTGCATCCTGTTTCCATTGATCATCCTTGAGATGTTTCTACAACTTGATTGGAGTCCACCTGTGGTAAATTCAATTGATTGGACATGATTTGGAAAGGCACACACCCGTCTACTTAAGGTCCCACAGTTGCCAGTGCATGTCAGAGCAAAAACCAAGCCATGAGGTGGAAGGAATTGTCCGTAGAGCTCCGAGACAGGATTGTGTCGAGGAACAGATCTGGGGAAGGATACCAAAACATTTCTGCAGCATTGAAGGTCCCCAAGAACACAGTGGCCTCCATTCTTAAATGGAAGAAGTCTGGACCAACCAAGACTCTTCCTAGAGCTGGCCGCCCGGTCAAACTGAGAAATCAAAGGAGGGGTGACCAAGAACCCGACGTTGACTCTGACAGATCTCTAGAGTTCCTCTGCGGAGATGGGAGAAGCTTCCAGAAGGACAGCCCGGTTGGAGTTTGCCAAAAGGTCTGATGAAACCCAGATGGAACTCTTTGGCCTGAATGCCAAACGTCAGGTCTACGGCAAAGCATGGTGGTGGCAGCAGCATTATGCTGTGGGGATGTTTTTCAGCGCCAGGGACTGGGAGACTAGTCAGGATCGAGGGAAATATGAATGGAGCAAAGTACAGAGAGATCTTTGACGAAAACCTGCTCCAGAGAGCTCAGGACCTCAGACTGGGGCGACGGTTCCATTCCAACAGTACAACGACCCTAAGCACACAGCCAAGACAACACAGGAGTGGCTTCGGAACAAGTCTCAGAATGTCCTTGAGTGGCCCAGCCAGAGCCCGGACTTGAACTCGATCGAACATCTCTGGAGAGACCTGAAAATATTTGTGCAGCGACGCTCCCCATCCAACCTGACAGAGCTTGAGAGGATCTGCAGAGAAGAATGTGAGAAACTCCCCAAATACAGGTGTGCCAAGCTTGTAGCATCATACCCAAGAAGACTGAAGGCTGTAATCGCTGCCAAAGGTGCTTCAACGTGCCTTAGGCATGCTGCAAGAAGGCATGAGGACTGCAGATGGGGCCAGGGCAATAAATTGCAATGTCCGTACTGTAGACGCCTAAGAAAGCGCTACAGGGAGACAGGACGGACATTTGATCGTCCTCGCAGTGGCAGACCACGTGTAACAACACCTGCACAGGATTGGTACATCCGAACATAACACCTGCGGGACAGGTACAGGATGGCAACAACAACTGCCCGAGTTACACCTGGAACGCACAATCGCTCCATCAGTGCTCAGACTGTCCGCAATAGGCTGAAAGAGGCTGGACTGAGGGCTTGTAGGCCTGTTGTAAGGCAGGTCCTTACCAGACATCACCGGCAACAACGTCGCCTATGGGCACAAATCCACCGTCGCTGGACCAGACTGAACTGGCAAAAAGTGCTCTTCACTGAAGAGTCGCAGTTTTTCTCACCAGGGGTGATGGTCGGATTTGCGTTTATTGTCAAAGGAATGAGCATTACACCGAGGCCTGTACTCTGGAGCGGGATCGATTTGGAGGTGGAGGGTCCGTCATGGTCTGGGGTGGTGTGTCACAGCATCATCGGACTGAGCTTGTTGTCATTGCAGGCAATCTCAACGCTGTGTGTTACAAGGAAGACATCCTCCTCCCTCATGTGGTACCCTTCATGCAGGCTCATCCTGACATGACCCTCCAGCATGACAATGCCACCAGCCATACTGCTCGTTCTGTGCGTGATTTCCTGCAAGACAGGAATGTCAGTGTTCTGCTATGGCCAGCGAAGAGCCCGGATCTCAATCCCATTGAGCACGTCTGGGACCTGTTGGATCGGAGGGTGAGGGCTAGGGCCATTCCCCCCAGAAATGTCTGGAAACTTGCAGGTGCCTTGGTGGAAGAGTGGGGTAACATCACACAGCAAGAACTGGCAAATCTGGTGCAGTCCATGAGTAGGAGATGCACTGCAGTACTTAATGCAGCTGGTGGCCACACCAGATACTGACTGTTACTTTTGACCCCCCCTTTGTTCAGGGACACATTATTCAATTTCTGTTAGTCACGTCTATGGAACTTTTTCAGTTTATGTGTCAGTTGTTGAATCTTGTTATGTTCATACAAATATTTACACATGTTAAGTTTGCTGAAAATAAACGCAGTTGACAGAAAGAGGACAACAAAAAAACGTCCTCTCACTGTCAACTGTGTATTAAATATATTAGGCTATTGTTGTCATATAAACAGCTTACAGACGGTAGGCAATTAAGGTCACAGTTATGAAAACTTAGGACACTAAAGAGCCCTTTCTACTGACTCTGGAAAAACACCAAAAGAAAGATGCCCAGGGTCCCTGCTCATCTGTGTTCTGCGTGAACATGCCTTAGGCATGCTGCAAGAGCAATATGCCATAAACTATATATATATATATATATATTTTTAACAGTTTCACTAATTCATCCTAGTTTACTTAATCATTATGACACACCCCTCACTTTTGTCATTGGTTGCACTAATTGCACTGTTTGTCTACATAACCTGGTTCAAGTATTCATTAAATTACCCTGAAGAAGGCACAGTGATGCTGAAACGTTGGTAAATACCCAATACATTTCTGGGAGTTTATATATGGAGTGTGCGACTCTCTTTATTTTGATAGTTTGTTGGGAGCTTAATGAAATGGGTTTCCATGGCCGAGTAGCCGCACACAAGCCTAAGATCTCCATACGCAATGCCAAGCATTGGCTGGAGTGGTGTAAACATCGCTGCCATTGGACTCTGGAGCAGTGGAAATGCATTCTCTGGAGTGATGAATCACGCTTCACCATCTGGCGGACGGCAGGAAAATGCTACCTGCCCGAATGCATAGTGCCAACTGTAAAGTTTGGTGGAGGAGAAGTAATAGTCTGGCGCTGTTTTTCATGGTTCGGGCTAGACCCCTTAGTTCAAGTGAAAGGAAATCTTAATGCTACAGCATACATTTTTTTTATTTGATTTATTTCACCTTTTTTTAACCAGGTAGGCAAGTTGAGCACAAGTTCTCATTTACAACTGTGACCTGGCCAAGAAAAAGCAGAGCAGTTCGACACATACAACAACACAGAGTTACACATTGGAGTAAAACAAACATACAGTCAATAATACAGTAGAAAAGAAACAAATCTATATACAAAGAGTGCAAATGAGGTAAGATAAGGAAGGTAAGGCAATAAATAAGCCATGGTGGCAAAGTAATTACAATATAGCATTTAAACACTGGAATGGTAGATGTGCAGTAGATGAATGTGCAATGTAGAAAAACCGGGGTGCAAAGGAACAAGATAAATAAATACGGTAGGGAATAAGGTAGTTGGTTGGGCTATTTACAGATGGGCTATATACAGGTGCAGGGGTCTGTGAGCTGCTCTGACAGCTGGTGCTTAAAGCTGGTGAGGGAGATAAGTGTCTCCAGTTTCAGAGATTTTTGTAGTTCATTCCAGTCATTGGCAGCAGAGAACTGGAAGGAAATTCAGCCAAAGGAGGTATTGGCTTTGGGGGTGACCTGTGAGATATACCTGCTGGAGCGCGTGCTACGGGTTGGTGCTGCTATGGTGACCAGCGAGCTGAGATAAGGCGGGGCTTTACCTGGCAGGGACTTGTAGATGACCTGGACGAGTGTAAAGCGAGGGCCAGCCAACGAGAGCGTACAGGTCGCAGTGGTGGGTGGTATATGGGGCTTTGGTGACAAAACGGATGGCACTGTGATAGACCGCATCCAATTTGTTGAGTAGAGTATTGGAGGCTATTTTGTAAATGACATCACCGAAGTCGAGGATCGGTAGGATAGTCAGTTTTATGAGGGTATGTTTGGCAGCATGAGTGAAGGATGCTTTGTTGCGAAATAGGAAGCCAATTCTAGATTTAATTTTGGATTGGAGATGTTTGATGTGAGTCTGGAAGGAGAGTTTACAGTCTAACCAGACACCTAGATATTTGTAGTTGTCCACATAATCTAAGACAGAACCGTCCAGAGTAGTGATGCTGGACGGGCGGGCAGGTAGAGGCAGCGATCGGTTGAAGAGCATGCATTTAGTTTTATTTGCATTTAAGAGCAGTTGGAGGCCACGGAAGGAGAGTTGTATGGCATTGAAGCTCGTCTGGAGGGTAGTTAACACAGTGTCCAAAGAAGGGCCAGAAGTATACAGAATGGTGTCGTCTGCTTAGAGGTGGATCAGAGACTCACCAGCAGCAAGAACGACATCATTGATGTATACAGAGAAGAGAGTCGGCCCAAGAATTGAACCCTGTGGCACCCCCATAGAGACTGCCAGAGGCCCGGACAACAGGCCCTCCGATTTAACACACTGAACTCTATCGGAGAAGTAGTTGGTGGACCATTCGAGGAAATCATTTGAGAAACCAAGGCTGTCGAGTCTGCCGATAAGAATGTGGTGATTGACAGAGTCGAAAGCCTTGGCCAGATCAATGAATACGGCTGCACATTAAAGTCTCTTATCGATGGCGGTTATGATGTTGTTTAGGACCTTGAGCGTGGCTGAGGTGCACCCATGACAGGCTCTGAAACCAGATTGGTAGGTAATCTGTTTGTTATCTTGGCGTTCAAAGACCTTAGAAAGGCAGGGTAGGATAGATATAGGTCTGTAGCAGTTTGGGTCAAGAGTGTCTCCCCCTTTGAAGAGGGGGATGACCGCAGCTGCTTTCCAGTCTTCGGGAATCTCAGACGACACGAAAGAGAGGTTGAACAGGCTAGTAATAGGGGTTGCAACATTTTTGGCAGACAATGACATTCTAGACGATTCTGTGCTTCCAACTTTGTGGCAACAGTTTGGAGAAGGCCCTTTCCTGTTTCAACATGACAATTCACCCATGCACAAAGCGCGATCGGTGTGGAAGAACTTGACTGGCCTGCACAGACCCCTGACCTCAACCCCATCGAACACCTTTCGGAATGAATTGGAACCCCGACTGTGAGCCAGGCCTAATCGCCCAACATCAGTGCCCACCTCACTAATGCTCTTGTGGCTGAATGGAAGCGAGTCCCAGCAGCAATGTTCCAACATCTAGTGGAAAGCCTTCGTAGAAGGCTTTGTAGTGTATATTACTGCTATACATATGCAGCTCATGTCTGCCATTGAAACAAAACCCCGAAGTACGAGACAACATGGTATCTGTGACAGTGAGCTACCAAACAATTTAATCATTAATGCAATTCATATTTTCGTGTAGAAATACTCAGCCATAATTGTGTCAATTTAGTTTTGTAGGAATATTTTAGTCAGTGTGTGAGGAGAGAAAAGGAACTTCTTTCAACACAGCTTATTTGTAAGGAACAATGATTTCTGTAAATGGGGTGACTTTTGGTTTGCCGACCATGGCACACGGAAAGTGTTTCTTGACACTTTGATCGGCCCGTGAGTGAGATTTAAAGCGGTCAAACAAAACAAGAGAGGATGATTTGGAGCTGTCAGAAGGCTGCGGGTTTTCAGAGTGTAAAACCATCATTCTATATCACATTACCCTTTAAAAAGCCTGGGATCAAAAAAGGTACCCAAAGAAAGAGAGAGAAAAACGTGTCAGTCTGAAATGTCAGTTTGGTCATTACCAAAATGTCAAACAATTATAATAGGTGTTATTTTCCTGCCGTGGGTAGCGGAGTGCTTTAGTTCATTAGGAGAGCAGCAGAGGTGTGGTACCATCAACGTGATGTCGCTTCAAAAGATCTCCCAACCTCAAAATACATTGTCCCCTACACCCTTCTGGCTGTCCACACATACATATGCACACACCTGACCAAATACACACCAACACACACCTGACCAAATACACACCAACACACACCTGACCAAATACACACCAACACACACCTGACCAAATACACACCAACACACTCCTGACCAAATACACACCAACACACACCTGACCAAATACACACCAACACACTCCTGACCAAATACACACCAACACACTCCTGACCAAATACACACCAACACC
>QNTS01002160.1:84900-96670 GCA_003317085.1 Hucho hucho | reverse complement strand
ATGTGCTGTAGATAGATCAACTCTCCAGTAGGAGGTGCTGTAGATAGATCAACTCTCCAGTAGGAGGTGCTGTAGATAGATCAACTCTCCAGTAGGAGGTGCTGTAGATAGATCAACTCTCCAGTAGGAGGTGCTGTAGATAGATCAACTCTCCAGTAGGAGGTGCTGCCCAGCCTATAGTTTTTTCTTATAGTGGATATTACGTTGAAGATCTGACTTTGTTTCAAAGTACAAATTCAACGTAATTTATACAAGGTTTGTCTGTTGAAAATTGGTTACCATGATGACATAATCCTATGGTTAAAAATGTACCCTCAAAACAACAGATTACGTTGATAACTTTTTTCAAATCCAATGTATTTTCCACGTCATGAAAGTTTGATTTAACCTGTTTGTACCCAGTGGAATTAGACTATAATCAAAGTGCATTAAGACCAAGGGATAGATAGGGACAGGAGAAGTCAGAGAGAGGAGGGACTGTCAGAGTGAAGAGTCTGGACAGTTGAGTCTGGACAGTTGAATCAGGACAGACAGACAGAGAGAGATGGACAGAGAGAGACAGACAGAGAGAGACAGACAGAGAGAGACAAAGAGAGACAGAGACACAGAGAGACACAGGCAGAGACAGGCAGAGACAGGCCGACCGACGTGGGGTGGAGGTGACTGCTGTAGTAGTATGAAGGAGCAGGTCCAGGACAGGACAGAGGAGTGGCAGCTGTGATGTTAGGCCACATCATCTACTGCATTATTCATCTCCATCTACCCTTTCAGCTTTATGTATGTAATAGAAGGAGACATAAGGAGGTAATTTATGACGCCGGCAAAATTAAAATCATTGTTCAGCCTGGCAGACACCTTGCCTGTATTTTTACCTTCAAAAAACTTTTTTCCTCTGATGATGTATTACGATTGCCTTGACCAAGGAGCAGAGTGGACACCTGTGCGGCGCGCGTGGAGAGCATAGCGGCCCTCTCGGCCATGCGGCCCTCTCAGACATGCCTCACTGCTGGCTTATGGACTGCTCTCCACTGCTGACTGACAGGGTCTCGGATCATCTTCAACCTCACCCTAACCCCTTTACATATGGAAAACAAGCAGAGACCACTGCTGCTTCTGATCCAGGTCTGTGCTTTAGCGCTTGCCACTGACGTTGCACATACAGATGAAGTCTGAAGTTTACATACTGTTTTTCAACCACTTTCAACCACAAATTTCTTGTTAACAAACTATAGTTTTGGCAAGTCGGATAGGACATATACTTTGTGCATGACACAAGTAATTTTTTCAACAATTGTTCACAGACAGATTATTTCATTTATAATTCACTGTATCACAATTCCAGTGGGTCAGAAGTTTACATACACTAAGTTGACTGTGCCTTTAAACATCTTGGAAAATTCCAGAAAATGATGTCATGGCTTTAGAAGCTTCTGACAGGCTAATTGACGTAATTTGAGTCAATTGTCAAAGTCAACATTATTAGTCAGTTGTACAACCAAATGCCTTCAACCGAAATGTGTCTTCCGCATTTAACCCAACCCCTCTGAATCAGAGAGATGCGGGGGGCTGCCTTTAATCGACATCCACGTCTTCAGCGCCCGGGGAACAGTGGGTTAACTGCCTTGTTCATGGGGAGAACAACAGATTTTTTCCTTGTCAGCTCGGGATTCAAACTTGCAACCCTCCGATTACAAGTCCAACGCTCTAACCACTAGGCTACCTGCCGCCCCCAATTGGAGGTGTACCTGTGGGTGTATTTCAAGGCCTACCTTCAAACTCAGTGCCTCTTTGCTTGACATCATGGGAAAATAAAAAGAAATCAGCCAAGACCTCAGAAAAAAAATTGTAGATCTCCACAAGTCTGGTTCATCCTTGGGAGCAATTTCCAAATGCCTGAAGGTACCACATTCATCTCTACAAACAATAGCATGCAAGTATAAACACCATGGGACCACGCAGCTGTCATATCGCTCAGGAAGGAGACGCGTTCTGTCTCCTAGAGATTAACGTACTTTGGTGCGAAAATCAATCCCAAAACCACAGCAAAGGACCTTGTGAAGATGCTGGAGGAAACAGGTACATAAGTATCTATATCCACAGTAAAACAAGTCCTATATCGGGATAACCTGAAAGGTCACTCAGCAAGGAAGAAGTCACTGCTCCAAAACCGCCATAAAAAAGCCAGACTACGGTTTGCAACTGCACATGGGGACAAAGATTGTACTTTTTGGAGAAATGTCCTCTAGTCTGATGAAACAAAAATAGAACTGTTTGGCCATAATGACCATCGTTATGTTTGGAGGAAAAAGGGGGAGGCTTGCAATCCGAAGAACACCATCCCAACCGTGAAGCACGGGGGTGGCAGCATCATGTTGTGGTGGTGCTTTGCTGCAGGAGGGACTGGTGCACTTCACAAAATAGATGGCATCATGAGGGAGGAAAATTACTTGGATATATTGAAGCATCATCTCAAGACATCAGTCAGGAAGTTAAAGCTTGATCGCAAATAGGTCTTCCAAATGGACAATGACCCCAAACATACTTCCAAAGTTGTGGCAAAATGGCTTAAGGACAACAAAGTCAAGGTATTGGAGTGACCATCACAAAGCCCTGACCTCAATCCCATAGAATCCCATTTGTGGGTAAAAAACTGAAAAACCTGACTCAGTTACACCAGCTCTGTCAGGAGGAATGGGCCAAAATTCACCCAACTTATTGTGGGACGCTTGTGGAAGGCTACCCGAGACGTTTGACCCAAGTTAAACAATTTTAAAGACAATGCTACCAAATACTAATTGAGTGTATGTAAACTTCTGACCCACTGGGAATGTGATGAAATAAATAAAAGCTGAAATAAATCATTCTCTCTACTACTATTATTATTGTTATTATTATCTACTATTATTCTGACATTTCAGATTCTTAAAATAAAGTGGTGATCCTAACTGACCTATAACAGAGAATTGTTACTGGGATTTAATGTCAGGAATTGTGAAATACTAAGGTGTATGTAAACGTCCGACTTCAACTGTATCAATGTTTTAAACTGTGCTTCTAGTTAAAGACGATTGGTCAGTGGGTGGCTTTACAGAGCGTTGGGTAATAAGTAGATATAAACATGAACCACGGCCACTCTAGGAAATCCCAGTCTCTGGGCCTTGTTTTAGCGTGGGTGTGTGAGAGAGAGAGTAGAGAGGAAGAGAGTAGAGAGTAGAGAGAGAGAGTAGAGAGAGTAGAGAGAGAGAGTAGAGAGAGTAGAGTAGAGAGAGAGAGTAGAGTAAAGAAAGAGTGTAGAGAGAGAGTGAGTAGAGAGAGAGAGAGTAGAGAGAGAGAGTAGAGAGAGTAAAGTAGAGAGAGAGAGTAGAGTAAAGAAAGTGTAGCGAGAGAGAGAGTAGAGAGTAGAGAGAGAGAGTAGAGAGAGAGAGTAGAGAGAGAAAAGAGAGTAGAGAGAGTAGAGAGAGAGTAGATAGTATAGAGAGTAGAGAGAGAGTAGAGAAAGAAAGAGAGAGAGTAGAGAAAGAGAGAGAGAGTGCATACAGTATTACTCATCAGTACATTGCTGCTCCACCACAAGACTCCTGGCCCCTAGGGTCACCCACCACCAAGATGAAAGAATCTCAATATCGAGCCCTCCCAAAAAACTAATCTAACCTAGTTTATGACAACAATCTACCTTTGAAACTCATTAAAGGGCTTTCTAGTAGGGCCTGACGCACATTATCAGCGCAGATTAATCAAGGGAGACTGGAGATGAACTCTCATTTTTTAAGAGGCAGTAACAGAGGGCTTTTTTGTCTTCAGATGAAAATCAATTAGTGAAGGTAAGGCCAGGAGGAAAAAGCAGCATCACTCAGCGCCAGCCCAAGTGGCAGGCCCCGTGATTTGTCTTCCGAGCTTGGCTGCTTCAGGGGGGTTGGAGCTCACTTCTCCCAGAAAATTAATTTTCGTATCTATATTCCGGACCCCCTCTTCTTTCCTTGTTTTGGAAGACCACGTACACAAATTACTTCTAATTGAGGTTGATCCCTGATTAGAGGGCAGGAAGAGAACAGGTCAGCTTTTTGTTATCTCAGTCCTGAACACAAACCATATCTTCTACTGCTTTGTTATCACACTTCTTTATTGTGGAGGAGGTGGAGACTGTGTGTCTGTGTGTGTGTGTGTGTGTGTGTGTGTCTGTATGTATGTGTGTGTGTGTGTGTGTGTGTGTGTGTCTGTATGTCTGTCAAATCAAATCAAATGTTATTTGTCACATACACATGGTTAGCAGATGTTAATGTCAGTGTAGCAAAATGCTTGTGCTTCTAGTTCCGACCATGCAGTAGTATCTAACAAGTAATCTAACAAATTCACAACAACTACCGTATACACACAAGAGTAAAGGAATGAATACGAGTATGTACATATAAATATATGGATGAGCGATGGCTGACCGGCGTAGGCAAGATGCAGTAGATGGTATGGAGTACAGTATATACAAATGAGATGAGTAATGTAGGATATGTAAACATTATATAAATGGCATCGTTTAAAGTGGCTAGTGATACATTTATTTCATCCAATTATAATTATTAAAGTGGCTAGAGATTTGAGTCGATGGCCGAACGGCATAGGCAAGATTCAGTTGATGGTTTAGAGTATAGTGTATACATTTGATATGAGTAATGTCGGATATGTAAACATTATATACAAAATTGTTTAAAGTGGCTAGTGATACATTTGTTACATCCAATTCCTATTTTTAAAGTGGCTAGAGATTTAAGTCAGTATGTTGGCAGCAGCCACTCAATGTTAGTGATGGCTGTTTAACAGTCTGATGGCCTTGAGGTAGAAGCTGTTTTTCAGTCTCTCGGTGCCAGCTTTGATGCACCTGTACTGACCTCGCCTTCTGGATGATAGCGGGGTGAACAGGCAGTGGCTCGGGTGGTTGTTGTCCCTGATGATCTTTTTGGCCTTCCTGTGACATCGGGTGGTGTAGGTGTCCTGAAGGGCAGGTAGTTTACCCCCGGTGATGCGTTGTGCAGTCCTCACTACCCTCTGGAGAGCCTTACGGTTGTGGGCGGAGCAGTTGCCGTACCAGGCGGTGATACAGCCCGACAGGATGCTCTTCGTTGTGCATCTGTAGAAGTTTGTGAGTGATTTTGGTGACAAGCCGAATTTCTTCAGCCTCCTGAGGTTGAAGAGGCGCTGTTGCACCTTCTTCACCATGCTGTCTGTGTGGGTGGACCAATTCAGTTTGTCCGTGATGTGTACGCCGAGGAACTTAAAACTTTCCACCTTCTCCACTACTGTCCCATCGGTGTGGATAAAGGGGTGCTCCCTCTCCTGTTTCCTGAAGTCCACGATCATCTCCTTTGTTTTGTTGACATTGAGTGAGAGGTTATTTTCCTGACACCACACTCCGAGGGCCCTCACCTCCTCCCTGTAGGCCGTCTCGTCGTTGTTGGTAATCAAGCCTACCACTGTAATGTCGTCAGCAAACTTGATGATTGAATTGGATGCGTGCTTGGCCACGCAGTCATGGGTAACAGGGAGTACTGGAGAGGGCTGAGAACGCACCCTTGTGGGGCCCCAGTGTTGAGGATCAGCGGGGTGGAGATGTTGTTTCCTACCCTCACCACCTGGGGCCGGCCCGTCAGGAAGTCCAGGACCCAATTGCACAGGGCTGGGTCGAGACCTAGGGTCTCGAGCTTAATGACGAGCTTGGAGGGAACTATGGTGTTAAATGCTGAGCTGTAGTCGATGAACAGCATTCTNGGGGTGCTCCCTCTCCTGTTTCCTGAAGTCCACGATCATCTCCTTTGTTTTGTTGACATTGAGTGAGAGGTTATTTTCCTGACACCACACTCCGAGGGCCCTCACCTCCTCCCTGTAGGCCGTCTCGTCGTTGTTGGTAATCAAGCCTACCACTGTAATGTCGTCAGCAAACTTGATGATTGAATTGGATGCGTGCTTGGCCACGCAGTCATGGGTAACAGGGAGTACTGGAGAGGGCTGAGAACGCACCCTTGTGGGGCCCCAGTGTTGAGGATCAGCGGGGTGGAGATGTTGTTTCCTACCCTCACCACCTGGGGCCGGCCCGTCAGGAAGTCCAGGACCCAATTGCACAGGGCTGGGTCGAGACCTAGGGTCTCGAGCTTAATGACGAGCTTGGAGGGAACTATGGTGTTAAATGCTGAGCTGTAGTCGATGAACAGCATTCTTACATAGGTATTCCTCTTGTCCAGATGGGTTAGGGCAGTATGCAGTGTGATTGCGATTGCGTCATCTGTGGACCTATTGGGACGGTAAGCGTGTGTGTCTGTGTGTCTGCGTGTGTGTGTCTGTGTGTGTGTGTGTGTGTGTGCCCATGTCCCTGTGTACAATAAATTGGCGATGGAATACTCACTTGCCGGACGCCTTGTCCAGAACCAGACACTGAACTGAGTGGCAGTAGATTCCTCCAAAAACAGCATCCTGAGAACAGTACACAGGGGAGAGAGAAGGGATTTTATAAAGTGGCTAGTCAGTGTAGATAAACATACATGAATTCACTGCAAAATACTCCCCCAAAGAAAAAGTGTAATCACTTCATGTGGTTACAATCACTATAAAACAGTGTATCTGTGCTTCCTGGTTTAGTTCAACTTTTCAAAACTCAAGGATACATGGGTTTAGCCAGGTTAAGCCAAGCTCCCACACAGACACAGATGCATAACACAGACAGAACTGGTCTATGAGCCTGGCACGGGCTCTCTCAAAACAGAGTGAATAACGACCAGAGATGGCTGGGGTTTAAAGGAGCTGTGCCACCTGAGGGACTGGAGAGAGCAGGTCTAGAGAAACTGAGGAAGGAATGGAGAGGAGGGACCCAGACATGACTACCTCACAGACCCCACCGCCGCTTCTCTAAGGGTTTGTACCTGCCCCAGACCCTTTAGTTGAATTACCAGACACGCCATCTTAATAAAGCATAGAGACATTAAAGAGAATAGAACTCACAGGCAATCATCCAGGCCCATGTCATGTCCTATACAGAACCCCATTCAGACGACAGGGAACCCCTTTTGATGTCATTAACCCTAACTGACAGACGTTTAAGCTTATATTACTCTAATTAACTGGCCACTGTCTGTCCCAATGATGCCATCCTCCGGCTGAAAAGGCGCCGCTGAAGCGCGGCCGGCCCTCACTCGCCCCCCTTTGGCTCCTGCGACATCACTCCGCATCGCTTCTAAATTAACAGTTGTGAAAATCCCCTCTGAGCCCTCGGTCTTTATAGCCTCTAAATGGCATTTCAGTTCCTATCAAGGCGGGAATCAGGGGACGTGATTTTTTAATACGGTGGCAAAACAATAGGGGCCATTAATAGCCGAACTCCGTGACAGCGCGCTCGGCGATGATTTATGAGTTTGTGTATAATTTGATTATGCTATTAATTCCACTGATTACAGCTGCAGCTAGTGTGGAGAAGGTCACATCCCAAATAAATCTTCGACAACCCTCCTCTCCCCCCTCTTACAAAACAACTGCCTGCAACTAGTTATTTCTGTAATTAAAAGGTAATGTAACAAGAAGCAGAAATAAGCTCCAGGCTCTAACGATAGCAAGGCAGAAATAAATAAAACAGAGAGTCCCTTAAAGGCTGCCAGACACAATTTTCTTGACAACTCAATCCCATGCCTTATGATGATGGCAGGGAATGTATTTACAAGTTTACACAGGACGTGTCCACCTACAAGTACTGAATGCTGCCGTGTTTGCTAGATTCTCATCTCAGTTTCAGTCATGACAGTTAGGTCTGGGATGTTTCTCTCAAACTTTTACAAGCCTGTAGGACCAGCAGGTGTTGTGTGTTCTTCATCCTCACATGGAGAAACACTAGAGATGGATTGTTCCATTACAGTCCAGAGATAAGTCTAAAGTGTACGTATTGAGGAGCACTGCTTAGCAATACCATGTGGTTCAAGCTCACTTTTTCACAACATCCTCTTAAACAACTCTTGACTGGGTCTCCTGAAACTCTCCTGAAACTCTCCATGACTCAACCCTTAAAGAGTGTTGAACTAAGCCCTGACTCAACCCTTCAAGTGTGTTGAACTAAGCCCTGACTCAACCCTTAAAGAGTGTTGAACTAAGCCCTGACTCAACCTTTAAAGAGTGTTGAACTAAGCCCTGACTCAACCCTTAAAGAGTGTTGAACTAAGCCCTGACTCAACCCTTAAAGAGTGTTGAACTAAGCCCTGACTCAACCCTTAAAGAGTTGAACTAAGCCCTGACTCAACCCTTAAAGAGTTGAACTAAGCCCTGACTCAACCCTTAAAAAGGCTGTTGAACTGAAGACCTGACTGAACCCTTAAAGCCTGGTGGGACAGAAGCTGCAGGTTCTGTAGATGCATGTATTCTTCCACCACGGTCAAGCAGGAGAAACAGGTGGGACGTTTTAGAAGGTCCTGGGAGGATTTCAGAGGGTTTGTGGACAACAAATCCTCACCATGTCCAGAACATGCTAAACAAGCTAAATTACGGTGCGTACACAGACAGCTTACCTGTCAAGATCATTGCCGGCAAATTCTGCTGTAATCTGGGGAGCTAGGTGTCAGAGTGGGGGGCTAATGGTTGGCCAATAATTAAAAGAAAAGCAAAGAGCCATGCCGCATGGTGAGGCGTTCTGCACATAATTAAATCCTGTTGGTTAAATTATGTTTATTGCTTCATGAGTAGAAAAAAACGGAATGCTCGACAAACAATCATCTGTACTAATTAATGCTTTTCCCCATCCTCTCAATCGGTTTCATTCTGCCTGCTGTCTGATTGGAGCGTGGCAATGCTGCATGCAAATCAATGCGTGTCACGGCCAAATGCTTTTGTGGCCCACCTGCCCACCCCACCGTGGTCACAAGTCATGGAACGGTACGAGAGCATAGGCAGAATACGGACTACGGCAGTCAAAGCGCCAAAGGTTATTTAGAATTAAAAAGTCTTCCCTGTCAAAACTTGAGAAATAATCCAGGCAAGGACACAAAAGCATTTCATCACTTTATTAGCAGTGCTGCTCGCTGATCTGTGAATAACCTGAGAGAGTGAGAATTATTGAGTTTGCACAGCCATCTATCCATCCATCACCTGCAAGCAGGTATCACATTGATGGATGATCCCGCCTCCACACACCACTCTCTAGCTAAGATTTTTTTCTCCCTCTCCATCCGACTCCCTACCTCTATTCTGTTTCTCCTCTCTCACTCTACCTCCAACATTTTCTTCTTCCTTCCATTTCTACTATTGTAACCTTAACTACCCACTATTTGGGAGGAGACATTGAGAAAAAATGGACGTTGGAAGTTTTGAAGTCAAGGTGAGACATTGTGATGTTTTTAATCTAAGATATAAAACTAGGGAGATTAAAGTAATAGCTCAATTCCTATTCATCACCGGTAGAACAAAATAAAGACATGGCAATCCAGTATGGGAAAAACACCAGAGAGCGAGAGAGAGATGGTGACAGACAGGTGTGATCATGTGTCGTCTCTTTACCTTGCTTATCTGAACGTCAGAGAAGGAGATTAGAGGAAGGAGTGAGAATCAAATATGCAAATGACTGAGCCTCAAGCAGAGGAGCTTTATTCAAATTCTAAAAGTCAGGTAGAAGATGAATCCAACCTCTGTATCCTACATATTAGACTTATGTCTCTACATCTACCCCCACAGGTAAAAACAGATGTGGAGGAAGACGTCATGGCTCCATTTGGAGGCTCTTAATATGTATTCATCACTTTCTATTAATTACAACATCATTATAGCATATCCTTTTTTTTCTGAATAGTTTATTATAATAGAATTAAGCAATAAGGCACGAGGGGCTGTGGTATATGGCCAATATACCACAAACCCCAGAGGTGCCTTACTGCTATTATAAACTGGTTACCAACGTAATTAGTCCAGTAAAAATAAAGGTTTTGTCATACCCGTGGTATACGGTCTGATATACCACGGCTGTCAGCTAATCAGCATTCTGCAATAACTACCAAAACCAGCTCGCCCTCCTTACCAACATGATTTACTTAAGGTTAAAACCTGGTCCATGTTATTACGCTTCTGAAATGTGAGGTGTGCAGCCATTCTCTATGATGGATTTAGTTGGATGCAAATTGATTGCATCCCAGATACCCTACATGGCCAAAAGTACATGTGTAACAGTACAGCTTCCGTCCCTCTTCTTGCCCCTACCAGGGCTCGAACCAGGGACCCTCTGCACACATCAACAGTTGACACCCACGAAGCATCGTTACCCATCACGCCACAAAAGCCATGGCCCTTGCAGAGCAAGGGGAAACACTACTTCAAGGTCTCAGAGCGAGTGACGTCACCGATTGAAACGCTATTAGTGCGCACCTCGCTATCTAACTAGCCATTTCACTGCTCGTCGAACATCTCATTCCAAAATCATGGGCATTAATATGAAGTTAGTCCCCCCTTTGCTGCTATAACAGCCTCCACTCTTCTGTGAAGGCTTTCCATTAGATGTTGGAACATTGCTGCGGGGACTTACTTCGATTCAGCCACAAGAGCATTAGTGAGGTCAGGCACTGATGTTGGCCGATTAGGCCTGGCTCGCAGTCGGCGTTCCAATTTATCCTAAAGGTGTTCGATAGGGTTGAGGTCAAGGGTCTGTGCAGGCCAGTTAAGTTCTTCCACACAGATCTCCACAAATCATTCCTGTATGGACCTCACTTTGTGCACAGGTGCATTGTCATGCTGAAACAAGAAAGGGCCTTCACCAAACTGTTGCCACAAAGTTGGAAGCACAGAATCATCAGGAATGTCATTGTGTGCTGTAGCATTAAGATTTCCCTTAACTGGAACTAAGGGGCCTAGCACGAACCATGAAAAACAGCCCCAAACCATTATTCCTCCTCCACCAAACTTTACAGTTGGCACTATGCATTCGGGCAGGTAGCGTTCTCCTGGCATCCGCCAAACCAAGATTTGTCCGTCGGACCGCCAGATGGTGAAGCGTGATTCGTCACTCCTGAGAACGCATTTCCACTGCTCCAGAATCCAATGGCGGCGAGCTTAACACCACTCCACCCGACACTCGGCATTGAGCCTTGCAACCTTAGGCTTGTGTGCGGCTGCTCGACCATGGAAACCCATTTCATGAAGCTCTTGATGAACAGTTATTGTGCTTACGTTGCATCCAGACGCAGTTCAGAACTCGGTAGAGTGTTGCAACCGAGGACAGACGATTTTTACGCGCTGCGCGCTTCAGCACTCGCCGGTCCCATTCTGTGAGCTAGACATTTCCACTTCACAATAACAGCACTTACAGTTGATCGGGGCAGCTCTAGCAGGGCATACATTTGTTGGAAAGGTGGCATCCTATGACGGTGCCAGGTTGAAAGTCACTGAGATCTTCAATATGGCCATTCTATTCTACCATTCTACTGCCAATGCATGTCTACAGAGATTGAAAGGTTGTGTGCTCAATTGTATATATCTCTCAGCAACGGGTGTGGCTGATATAGCCGACTCCACTAATTTGAAAGGATGTCCACATACTTTTGTATATATAGTGTATATCGGTGGCATGGCACCTCCATGGTGTGGATATATCCCAGTCAGAGAATGGAAACGCAGGCAGGCAGCCAAAGTCATATGCACAACTCCGGGGCAAGTGTAAAAGGCTATATCCAGCTGCATCCACTGCCTTTGGGGAGCTGTTCTCCCATTGTCTGGCTGTGAGCCATGATCCCCTGCAGTAGTATTACCATCCTCTCTCTCTCTCTCTCTC
>QNTS01002159.1:125538-139571 GCA_003317085.1 Hucho hucho | reverse complement strand
ACCCCTGGTTTACAAGACCAGTGCTCTAACCACTGAGCTATGGAGCCATACATTTATGTGAGAAGAATTGGAACGCTATAAACAACACACCCATCAGAGAGTTAAAAAAGAGACACACCTAAGTAACCAAACATGCAGGTTACACAGTCTGGCTCCTACAGTAAAAGCAGATTCCTTGTCATCCTTTTTTTTTTTTTTACATTTAATGACAAACTCTCCCAGGTCTATGTGACCCTCAGGCAGGTCTGGACTGGTGGTCAACATTCTTCAGAATTCTCATTTAATAGTCTCCTCTCCTCCTTTCCTTGTCTCCTCTCCTTCGTCACCATGTATTTGTTATCGTTAGGGTAGATCAGCTTTAATATTGCAGATAGATTGTGGGTTCTATCAATGTAATTGTCTGCATCATTTCCAATCCCCCAAACATTTTTTTTTACAAATATTTGATTGGATTATTTTCTCTTAACCCTACCACCCCTCCCCTAATTGGAGTAAATGAATGGACAGCAATACTTAGTCTTCTACTTCTAGCTTATACATACTTATTTTTCGTCCCACCCTTCAGCTACCCTCAACCCCTCCCACCAATCTCTGAAAACAATCCCGTTTAACTACTTAGGGAGTAGCGGCGCGCTAGCAGGCCGCTCCCGACACTACCCGGTGAAATGTAAGGCGCCAAATTCAAAATCCAAAAGTTGAATTATTAAACATTCATCAAAATACAAGTGTTACATAGTCATCAAAAGCTCTGATTCTTGGCAATATCACAGCGTTGTCAGATTTCAAAAAGGCTTCAAGGCGAAAGCACAACATTTGATTGTTTGAGGATAGCACACCCACATATTTTCCACATTAGCATAAATTCATATCCAGCGCGGGTCACACAAAACCCATATCAGAGCTAAAATAAATCCCTTACCTTTCGAAGAACTTCTGCTGAGGGCTTCCCAAGTGTCCAACGAAGACATCCAATGGTTCTTTTGTTAGAAAAAGTCATTTATTATATCTATAAATCTCCGTTTGGTTGGCGCGTTATGTTCAGAAAATCCAACGTCGAATCGCCCATTGAACCGTGAAGTGAACGCTTTCAATTATACCTATCAACTTTTCCTAAACAAATCAAAGATCATTTATAATGCATCCTTAGCTATCCTTTTATTAATATTAGCGATAATATGTCACTCGGATGGTAACCTAAACGTTATAAAAGGAAAATAAAGTGGGGCGCGCCCACGGTCTCGCGCCCGTGAAATGTTGTTGACTTCTGAGCTACCTTGACTGTTTCCTCTTCCTATCCGTTCTGCTTAGTGCTAGAGCCTCCAGACACTGTATAAAGACTGTTGACATCTAGTGGAAGCCATAGGTACTGCAGTCTCGGAGCTGGATACCATTAAAATCAATAGGGAGAGTATCAAACAGAGCAATGGTCACAAAAAAAAAAATCTGGACAGAAATTTCTCGGGTTTTCGCCTGCTATATCAGTTCTGTTATACTCACAGACATTATTTTAACACTTTTAGAAACTTCCGAGTTTTTCCTATCCAATAGTACTAATTATGTGCATATCCTATTTTCTGGGCCTGAGTGGCAGGCATTTTACTTTGGGCACGCCAGACTCTCCAAAACCGTCACCTCTGCTGCCGCTCCCTAAGAAGTTAATAATGGTACACTTATCATAGTTCAGTTGTATTTCAGAGAGGTTAGAGAAATGATCTAGGTTGTCTAGAATGCAGATGAATGTCACAAAATCAAGGCCCCAGTGAGAATTGAACTCACGACCCCTGTTTTACATGACCTCTGCTACTCCTGTCTCCATCTTTCTGCTGTATAGAGCGAGATAAATGGCAACTCCCACCCTGTACAGCACTGTGTAAAGTTTCAATATGGGTGGAGATGTAAATGTTAAAAGAGAGGGCAAAGACTGGTGAATTACCATACCAGTCAAAAGTTTGGACAGCTACTCATTCAGGGGTTTTTCTTTATTTGTACTATTTTCTACATTATAGAACAATAGTGAAGACATCAAAACTATGAAATAACACATATGGAATCATGTAGTAACCAAAAAAGTGTTTGTTTACGCCATTATGTGAAGAAAAAGGCAAATGTGCACACTGTGGACACTAGTGTCGAGCGATTAACCAAAATGTCGGTCATTTTTCATTTTTTTTAAATGAATTGATGTCAAGTAGATTAACTTATTTTAATTCCATTTGTTTTTTTGTTTTTTCAATGCACACATTGTGCAGTTTCTCTAGAGCTAAGTTAAATCAAGCCAGATCTGCACAGGAAGCAGCTCTATAGAGATGAGATGATGACTCGGAATGAGATAATAGGCATCAAATAAAACAAATGTAATATACACAACAACTGAAATATTTTATTAAATTAATGTCAATAAATGATGGCTAATAAGCAGTAATGAACAGTCACTACCATCATGGGACTTGTATTAATTGTTTTATTCTGTGTTATTACAACATTTAACCCATATAATGCATAGTGCATTTCATGTTTAAAAAAAATAATTGAAATCGAAAAACGTGATGTATTGTAGCGACCCGCACAGACAGCTGTGTGTTAGGCTATTAGTTGGTTGTGTTGTACTTACCAGTACCCAGTGTTCGTGGGGTCCGACATGCCAATCAACCTGCTATCTGCCAATCACGGGAATGCCTGGAATGTTCTGATGCTGGGCATCCTGGTGGTTGGCGGAGTGGCGTGGAGGGAGGTTGGGCAGGGGGATGGAGCATTGGAAGTTAAGACCAGGTTTAGCCATTGTTCTCTCTCTTACGTCTGGCCTTAACAAGAGAAGGTCACGGTTGGTTTGTGGGGTATATTTCATTTAGTTGGCGTGGGCTACGGCCAAACAGTAGCCTGTGTTGAAGTTGGGTTAATAAACCGTATATTCGGAACTAAAACCTCTGTCTAGACAATTCTGACTTTTATGATCTAGTCAGGTCATTACATTGGTGTCAGAAGTGATCGGACCTTGCATCCACGAGTGTGTGTGCTTGGCCGGTGAGCGCGTTCCTATGAGACGCTGAGTCGCAAGCTATCGCGAGGACGCGCTCTTTGAAAGGAGGTAGTAGTGTAATGACCCTGGGTTTATAAACCCGGATATGGACTCTGCTGCTAGAGCATGCTTTTGTGGCACAGTTGATAGCGCGCCGGACCTCGGGCTAGTATTAATAATCTAACTGAAACCGAACCGACCTCAAAAAGCACTAATTTCCCAATGCTTGTAGGGGTTGCGTAACTGGTTGCAGAGAAGTCATGCACAGGAGAGTAAAACTGGGCAATAAACTTAGTTGTTTATTAAACAACACGAGAGAAAATGGGCACAAACTAGCCCGTAACACACCAGTACGTAAAGTGCACAAGCACTACAATGAACAATCCCACATAAAGACATGAGGGGGAACAGAGGGTTAAATACAAAACATGTAATGAGGGAATTGAAACCAGGTGTGGAAAACACAGACAAAACAAATGGAAAATGAAAAGTGGATCGGTGATGGCTAGAAGACCGGTGACGCGACCGCCGAACACCACCCGAACAAGGAGGGGCACCGACTTCGGCGGAAGTCGTGACAGTGCTAGTGGACAGTATAGTTTTTTAAGTAGCAAGTAGGAATTACATCTCTGTTAAATTGCGTTTTTCATCAGTATTGTTTCAAATCAAAAATGTTTGGGCGAGTTATTATGGTTAATTAAAAACAAATCATCATAAAGCAGTCAAGTTTTCAAAATGTGTTAACTTGTGGTGGTCAGACAACCACTTCAGTGAGTCGCCTGAAGATGGCGGTCAAACCCCACAAATGATTCTGCTAGGCGCCTGTTGGTGGAGCATCTGGTGTCGGAATAGTTAACTTGGGGCCGCCCTGGATGTAGTGACTTTCTTTCTTTTGGAAGAAAAAAAACAACCGACCGAGCAGCAAGAGGGGTGGGATGCAGAACTGAACGGGACATACTGAGGGGGGAAATAGAGGGAACGCTGATGCTACAAAATATGGAGTCTTGCCCGATGTACATGCGTGTGTTCTACAATACATTGATGTAGCCAGCCAATATTTTATATTTATTTGAACAATTTTTTTGTGTGTGACATCTGCAATGATGAGGGTTGGGGTTTTAAGCAGGACCGCAGCGATAGTGCTCTGTCTTTTGGGATGCAATGTGTGGAAAGCGGTAACCAAAACCCTGCAAGATGACAACGCTCTAAAAGGTAGGTAGCTAATACAAATTGTTCACTTTATTCAAAGTACTTGTGAGATGTTATGCCTAATATGTTCGTCTTGCTAGCTAGTTACTTGTATAGCTAGCGATAACTTGGCGTTGATGGCTTATTATGAGCTAACGTTAGATAGTTATCTAGCTACGTTAGTTAGCTTTTCAATTGGCTAGTTATATATTTTGGCAGGCTTTTTTTGTATGAATACGTTATCTCTCTGTGGTCGTTCATGTTTCATCTAGCCAAGGTATTGTTTCATTTGAATGGTTTGAAGTGCTTTTGTGTCTCACAACGTGTCCTCAACTGAAACAAAAACACCTCACCATCTTACCTAGCTAGATAGCTAGACCTAGCTGAGATTGCATGTTGTTGGCAAGAGGTTAGCTAGTTAGCTACTGTAGCTAACGTTAGTTGATGCTAAATTCTTCTGCAGCCTCTCAGTTGTAATGGATCATTTTTGGTGCAAGCCTTAGCTAAAACATGTTTTATTTTCCCCTATTCATATAAAGTGGAAACGTAATTTGAGCATGTTTTTTGTTGTTGGAATTTATCATTGTGTATTGGATTGTTTTCAGACCAGCAGTATTCAAGGAGAGAGATAACGTTCATGCATTTTGTGTATGAATTCGACCACGTATGCAGTCGATTCCTCCAGACATGGTTATAAGCGAGATGCTGCAGATTAGAGTGGGAGGAGGAATCTCACACACCACCATCTCTCTATAAATGTGTGAAAGGCAGTATATGACAGGTGGCTCTTGCTTCACTGCCTCTTCCTTCACAACCTCCTGCTGAGATGGAGCTGAATTGGGGGCAGGGCTGGAAATGGTTTAGGCTGGGCCCAGCGAACCTATTTGTATCATACTGTGGTTTTATTAATTGTTACAGACATGAGTGAAATGGCAGCACACATGTCACACACACACTGTAAAGCGTAGTTAGAATCGCTGCAGAGGTATTTCATTCAGCCACTCCAAAGCTGGAGTAAAGAGAGAAGAGCGCTTCCAAGACTAGCCACATCTGTTTCTCTCATTTACTCACTCACTTATTCTCACACACACACACTACTTTGCTTGGAGAACTGTGCAGCTCTGTGTGTTGCTTCTTCAGTTTATTCTAATTTTGTTTGTTAATCATATTGCTGTGACTGTGTGTGTGTGGGCGTAGTTGTGAGAGACCCTAACCTAACAGTCATTTATTAGACTATTTTGTGTATCCCTGTCTGTCCGTCTGTCTGTCTGTGTAACTGAATATTAAGTGTACCCAACTATCACATGATGTCAAATCCGGTAAATTTCCGGATTTGTTCCAGTAATTTTCCATGGGAAGTTAAGCCCGGGAAATTGGGGGATTTTGCTTAAATTCATCAAAAAAGTTAGCTTATAACAGTGAACCTTTTTTGTGGGATACACAAAGCAATTCTAGGTCTTGTGGCATATTTTGGTTAAACTATCCCCAATTCAATGAAATTACAACTCATGCGTGCACAGTGCATTCTTCCATCACATGTACAGCTGATTCTCAAGATCTTGCACACTAATGAGATGCTATTGAGATGCTACACTGTCTGAGCCAAGGACTACATGCTTTCTGGTAAGTTTTGATTACAATACTGGGTGGGGTGAAGGTATTTTATATGACATACATGATTTTTTGTTAACTAGTAAGTAGTAGCCTACAGCAAAGTGTGTTTACATTTTTAACTTAACAATTTCTACTAGTTAGTTTTTGCTACCATGTTGGTTTTAGCTTGCTTGAGCCTGCTAACGGATGAGTGTTAATGTACCTGTTTCCATACTTGTTTAATTTTAAAACATTTATCTTACAAAGGAGTTGTTTAATCTAACTGCTTAACTATTTATCTGTACATGGAATTGTATTTTGTTTCTTTTACTCATTTTTTTCTAATCTTTACAGGAAAATGCCACGGGCACTATCTGATGTGTGGAGACATTTCACTGCAGCTAATGTAGAAGGAAAAGCTGTGTACATTTGCAAATACTGTGCCAAATCATATGTGAGGAATGCAACAAAGATGCAGAATCATCTGGCCAATTGCATAAAGTTCCCTCAGCGCTCACAACAAGCAACCTCTGACAAAAGTCCCTCTACTTCTATTTGAGGTGAAAAGGATGAATCAGACACCTTATTGATAGCAACAGCTCATGGTCCTCCTGGAATCAGAAGTTTTTTTGACCCAACGGAGGAACGTAGTCAGAGAAATGCTGATGAATGTCTTGCTCAAGCTGTGTATGCAACTGGTTCACCTCTGATGCGCACAGGCAATGTGTATTGGAAGAGATTTCTGAATGTTCTCCGCCCAGCATACACCCCTCCAACCAGACATGCTTTATCTACTAATTTGCTGGATGCAGAGTTCAACAGAGTTCAAGTGACAGTCAAGCAAATCATAGTGAAAGCAGACTGTATTGCAATCTCTGATGGGTGGTCAAATGTTCGTGGGCAAGGAATAATTAACTACATCATCTCCATCCCTCAACCAGTATTCTACAAGAGCACAGACACAAGGGACAACAGACACCGGTCTCTGCATTGCAGATGAACTGAAGGCAGTCATCAATGACCTTGGACCACAGAAGGTATTTGCGCTGGTGACAGACAATGCTGCGAACATGAAGGCTGCTTGGTTTAAAGTGGAGGAGTCCTATCCTCACATCACACCCATTGGCTGTACTGCTCATGCATTGAATCTGCTCCTCAAGGATATCATGGCACTGAAAACAATGGAAACGCACTACAAGAGCCAAGGAAATGGTTAGGTATGTGAAGGGTCATCAAGTTATAGCAGCATTCTACCTCACCAAGCAAAGTGAGAAGAATAAGAGCACCACATTGAAGCTTCCCAGCAACACCCGTTGGGGTGGTGTTGTCATCATGTTTGACAGTCTCCTAGAGGGGAAGGAGTCTCCAAGAAATGGCCATATCACAGTCTGCCAATATGGACAGCCCCATCAAGAGGATCCTCCTGGATGATGTATTTTGGGAGAGAGTGGTTAGCAGCCTGAAACTCCTGAAACCTAAAGCAGTAGCCATTGCACGGATTGAGGGAGACAATGCCACCCTGTCTGATGTTCAGACTCTGCTTGCAGATGTAAGAGAAGAAATCCATACTGCCCTGCCCACTTCACTGTTGCTCCAAGCAGAGGAAACTGCAGTTCTGAAATACATCAAAAAGCGTGAAGACTTCTGCCTGAAGCCCATACACACCGCAGTGTACATGTTGGACCCCAAGTATGCTGGCAAGAGCATCCTGTCTGGTGCAGAGATCAACAAGGCCTATGGTGTCATCACTACCGTGTCTCGCCACCTTGGCCTGGATGAGGGCAAGGTTCTTAGCAGTCTGGCGAAGTACACTTCCAAGTAAGGGCTTTGGGATGGAGATGCAGTATGGCAGTCGTGCCAACATCTCATCAACCACCTGGTGGAAGGGACTTTGTGGATCTGAGGCTCTTTCCCCTGTTGCCTCCATCATCCTCCAAATCCCACCAACATCAGCCGCCTCAGAGCACATTTGGTCCTTGTTTGGGAACACGCACACCAAAGCACGCAACAGGCTGACCAATACAAGGGTTGAAAAAATGATGGCCATCCGGGCAAATATGAGGGTTTTTTGAGCCTGACAACGAGCCATCCTCAACAAGGTTGGAAAGTGACAGTGAAGATGAGGCCTCAGAGTCTGATGTTCAAGAGGTGGACCAGGGAGAAGACATGGAAGCCTGAGAGGAAGGCAACCAAAGCTTTAGTTTGTAGACTGTCATTTTACAGTTGTATGTTGAAAATGTTTTTGGGAGATGCTATGGATCATTCAATATTCCCTTTTGTTGTTCAGTGAAATCATCCCATGTTTTTATTAATTAACCTTTATTTAACTAGGCAAGTCCGTTAAGAACAAATTCGTATTTACAATGACGGCCTAGGAACAGTTGGTTAACTGCCTTGTTCAGGGGCAGCACGACAGATTTGTACCTTGTCGGCTCGGGGATTCTATCTAGCAACCTTTCAGTTACTAGTGCAATGCTCTAACCACTAGGCTACCTGCCACCCCAAATGAGTTGTGAAGAGTCAACTCATTTAACTAAAGTTCATTTCGTAACTAAATATATATATTTTTTCTATTGGAAGGATTTAATCATTTTGCAATTATGTCTACTAATGAGAAGGTTAAAGGTTTATGTTTCTGTCTCCATATGATAAATATATCCAATGCAAAAAATATCTACATTTGAATGGTATTAATATTAATTTGCATATATTTCTGTTAATTCCCATATATTCCCGTTAATTCCCTCTGAAAGTTTCCACCTCTGAATATTCCCCAACATGTGCAACCCTAATGTCAACACATGACGTAGGTGCCTATTAAGTTCCATAGCGAAAATGATTGATGCCTTCTGAGAATCTCAACTCCGTATTTTGATTGACCTCCCCACCCTGTGTCTCTCTCTCTCTCTCTCTCTCTCTCTGACCCAGTCTAACCTTCAGACCCTCCCTGGGGCTCTTGTTGACACTGAGGGCTTCTCCTCTTCTCTCCTCACGCATAACTAGCTGTATATATGGAGGCAGACAGACGACACATAGCTAGCTAATATATACCTCCGTCTGTCTGCTGTGTATCGATCGATATATATACCTCCGTCTGTCTGCTGTGTATCGATCGATATATATACCTCCGTCTGTCTGCTGTGTATCGATCGATATATATACCTCCGTCTGTCTGCTGTGTATCGATCGATATATATACCTCCGTCTGTCTGCACACATAGCTAGCTATATATATGGAGGCAGACAGACACATAATTATAGATCCAACTCTCATTACTGCAACCCGTAATACACTACAGCTGGGAACAGACTCACTGCAGCCAGGGCTAGAGGACAGGGTGCCAGGAAGACCAAATCATGTTGAAGAGTGTGTTTGTTTCTGTGTGGGACTGTGTGTGTGTGCCTATGGCTATGACACACTGCAATGCAGCACTCTGCTTATCCTCAGGGCTTGTGCACAGACTACTATAACACTGCTTTATATACACATGCACTAGCACAACACCGGTATTAGTTTAGGCATTGCTGCAACAGTTTTCCACCAGATCTATAATTTTGTAGTACATATATTTGTTTCTGTGATTTTTGTTGAAGAAAGCACAAGGCAAAACACTGAGTAAAGTACAGTGTCTGTTCTATACCTTCAAATTACATTAAAAAAATAAAAATCAGTCACAAAATAGATATTATAGCCTAGCTATCATCGTAACAGTAGCTATATTATTTGGAAATTCTGTACATATTTCATTGTTTGCATTTTATTTTACAAAATGTGTATTTTTCAATAGCTTGAAGAAGCACTCAAAGCAGATCTAGCAACTGTTGTAGCCTAAGTTACTTTTTACATTACATTTAGTTGTTTATTTTGCTTAACAAGTGCTTTGAGATTCTGTTCGCCATGAAAAGCACTATAAAAGTTGAATCAATTATTATTATTATTATTTATGTGTGTAAAATATTACTGTCCTAAGATTTTTAGTTCATAGATTTTAATGTGTATTACAAATGGTTTTGTTGGAAAAAGCTATAAATCCATTGTTTAGCTGGATTACAATGTTCGTATCCTGTATATTTAACATATGAATTCAAAACATCATGAATTAGCCTCATGCTATAGTCTTTGGTTAGAGTTAGGCCTATTCCCTATATAGTGCACTACTTTTGACCAGAGCTCAGATCTCATATTATTGTATTGATACAATTTTAAATATATATATTTTTTTTTTATGTTGACGTGACAAATGTATCATTTGTACAATTCTTTATTCAAGGTCAAATGCAGCCGTTTTTATCTCTATCTTACTGTGATTGTTTATTTTTTTACCATTAAAATGGAAAACAAAAATAGCTTTTTAGCGAAGAGCAATTTCTTAAGCAATAATTGAGCTAGGACTGTCTGGGAGGGGTCTGAGTGGGGAAGGAGAAATTGAAAACTAGCTGTTAATAACTTTATTGGTCTATTAAGTAATGTACCGCCTGGTGATGTTACCAGGCAGGCCAAAACTCCATTCCACCAAAACAGGCTGACGTTTATTTTCAAACAGCTTTTACACTAAAATGGCACTATCATAATTTTCACAATCTCACAACTTTTATCGTTTGGAAATGTAATACAAAACACAGGAAACGTTTTTGACTGCAGTGGGTCTGATTTTAATATATATATGTTAGATGTTGTGGTGGATTATCCCTATCCTATTACATTTGTTGTGTGTTTGCGTTGACTGGGGGATAAAAAAAATCAACAGCAGGGGTTGAACCGGTACACACACTATGAGTTAACAGTATCTAGGACCAGATCTGACAATTTAATAACCACTAACCATGGATACCATAAGCACAACCAGTCAACCTTTTATAGCAGTAACCCTCCATCAGAGCCGCTAGTAGCCAGAGACAGAGGATGCTACTGTCCTCCTGCTGTTATTATGTCCAACTCCCTCTACCTCACAGCAGGGTCTGATCAATAACCTCTACACACACTCACACAAACATAATGACACACACTGGCTCTAGCTCTCACACCCATACTGTCTGTCTCACACGCGCCCTGCTGCTCTGGCTGCTGTTGCTTGGGCTAATTGGTGTTAGATCTCAGCATCGGGTCAGGAAAAACTCCCTTTGATGCTTTTATCCTCCATATGGCTGGCTGGCTGGCTGGCTGGCTGGCTGGCAGGCAGGCAGACAGACAACATTTCTCTTCCGACATGCGTGTTTTTGCGATGCACTTCTTTCAGAGGGCTGTAGACTGTTTAAGGATGATGTCACCAGAGATTTATTGGATCAGAATGGGGAGGGGTGTGTGTGTGTGCACGCACCCCCCAGTCTCCCAGGGGAGCTCTTCAGAGTGAGCACAGCTGGTACCCTTAAAGAAGGACGGAACACTGGGACAGGAAGTGATGCACCATTTAAATACCTCCCTCTCCCTGACCTCTGTGTTGGGGGGATGCCATGGTAACAGTGCATATTTTCACTACCCTTAAAAGACCCACTACAGTGAAACTTAAAATGTTTGTTGCAACTAGTTTGGTAAGTGCTATTTTTGGGCGACCTAGATAGAGAATCTGTAGTAGTCCGGCTCCTGTAGTCTGTATCTGTCTGACCCTCTGTGTGTCACTGGGTCTGTTACCTGAATAATCATCCAACCTGGGGAGATGGGAGTGGAGGGAGAGCATGCTCTGGGGTTGGGGGATGGGGTAGGTGTGGGTGTGTCTATGTAAGGGTAAAGGATGTGTATGTACGGTAGGGGGGAGGGGCACACCCTTTCAGCCTTAATTAAGGGCCAATGATCAGACACCACTCCCCTTATCACAGAGACAAGCATCTGCCACACGGAGACATGTAGATGAGAGAGGGTGTGAGACAGGGTTTGTGAGAGGGTGTGTGTGTGAGACAGGGTTTGTGAGAGGGTGTGTGTGTGTGTGTGTGAGAGAGACAGGGTTTGTGAGAGGGTGTGGGTGTGTGTGCAGGTACACGACACAGGAGTAAGTAGATAGTGTAATAGCAGAGAGATGAGGAAGGTGTGTGTCTTGAGTTGATGAAATGAATTGTTCCTTTAGCTGTAGGTGACTGTACTAGACTGAGCTCGTACTTATTTCATTGATGAAGTATGGCTAAAGTATCCTTGTTAGCCATGAGCACACATTACTGTTGTTTACCAGACATTTGTTTGGTGTTGGTACCAAGTCACCGTTAAGCTGTTAGCCAAGCTCCTTTATGAAACAAGCTGAAATGGGCTTGTGTGTGTGTGTGTGTGCATACTCTGTTTTTAAAGGTCTAGCTCTCTTTTTCTGGTTGTACTCTCTCTCTGTCTCTCTCTCTCTCTGTCTCACTGACTCACACCGTTTGACTCATGCACAGTGCCTTTCGCCACAGTGGTAAAGGTTAGTGGTAAAGGTTAGCGTTCTGGCCTGGGTAAAGGTGAGTGGTACCTTGGCAAGGTTAACTAACGCTCACTGAAACTAAAGTGTTCTAAATACTTGGATTTCTCTTGTGGAACTTGGGGTTTCACCATCTGTCTCCCATTCGAGAATACCCTGTCTGTGTATGTGCGGTGCGTGCAGCTACCACTTTGTGTAGCCGTTAGCGATGATGCTAATGAAAACAGTCTTGTAGATAGAAAGGCTTTCCCAAAGAGCTTCTCAATTAGCCTATGCTAACCTGGCAGAATGATAGCAGGATTATTTGCATCAATCCATTGTGTTTGTTTTGCAAACGCTACCATCACATGTGTGCTACAAAAAATCTTAGGTGCTCACTGGAATTAAAGGTTATCTACACCCCAAAATCTTAATTTCCACAAAAAAATCCCAGACCTCAAAAGTGAAGTGGTTTTAGCATTGTTGTGGGCTTATGACATCTGATTTATTTTGTTTTTCTATTAGAAAAGGGCAATTTTGAGAGTGAACCTGAAAAAACAGGGGGAAACGGAAACCTGGAAAAACAAACGGAATTTGAGGGGAAATATTTTACGAAATCAGGCAAAAAAATTCAACAGATTTTATAGGGCCCTAACAAAGGTCTAGACTAGATAAGCTTGGCCAGTGTGGGTGTTCCACTTAAGAGAATGGCTTGTTGCTCTGTCCCAGTTTAGCTCTGGCACTGCATCAACTAGGGGGGGGGGGGGCAGCTTTACAACACTGTGCTATCCAACAGAGTTAATGGTTTAATGGAAGTATGTTGTCCAGCAGTCTCCAGGAAAGTGGATGACAGTAATAAAGGAGATGTGTGCTCAGAGGTTTCCTTCCTCAGGCATCAAGAAACAGCGAAAGGGCCTATTGTTTTGACAGAGCCTCTCTATTGGCTGGTAACCAGGAAATATGCTTTTGGCCACTCACTGTGATTGGCTGTTAACTGCCAATGTCAAATGTGACTGAGTCAGAAAGCTTATCCTGACGTGTGTGTGTGTGTGTGTGTGTGTGTGTGTGTATATGTGAGGGGAAAAAAGTATTTCATCCCCTGCTGATTTTGTACGTTAGCCCACTGACAAAGAAATGATCAGTCTATAATTTTAATGGTAGGTTTATTTGAACAGTGAGAGACAGAATAACAACAAAAAAATCCAGAAAAACGCATGTGAAAAATGTTATAAATTGATTTGCATTTTAATGAGGGAAATAAGTATTTGACCCCTCTGCAAAACATGACTTAGTACTTGGTGGCAAAACCCTTGTTGGCAAACAGAGGTCAGACGTTTCTTGTGGTTGGCCACCAGGTTTGCACACATCTCAGGAGGGATTTTGTCCCACTCCTCCTCTTTGCAGATCTTCTCCGAGTCATTAAGGTTTCGAGGCTGACGTTTGGCAACTCGAACCTTCAGCTCCCTCCACAGATTTTCTATGGGATTAAGGTCTGGAGACTGGCTAGGCCACTCCAGGACCTTAATGTGCTTCAACTTGAGCCACTCCTTTATTGCCTTGGCCGTGTGTTTTGGGTCATTGTCATGCTGGAATACCCATCCACGACCCGTTTTCAATGCCCTGGCTGAGGGAAGGAGGTTCTCACCCAAGATTTGACGGTACATGGCCCCGTCCATCGTCCCTTTGATGCGGTGAAGTTGTCCTGTCCCCTTAGCAGAAAAACACCCCCAAAGCATAATGTTTCCACCTCCATGTTTGACGGTGGGGATGGTGTTCTTGGGGTCATAGGCAGCATTCCTCCTCCTCCAAACACGGCGAGTTGAGTTGATGCCAAAGAGCTCCATTTTGGTCTCATCTGACCACAACACTTTCACCCA
>QNTS01002159.1:56763-120579 GCA_003317085.1 Hucho hucho | reverse complement strand
CCCCCCCCCCCCCCCCTACACACACACATGCTCTGCTACATCTCACACCGTGTCCAAGCTGTTACCTAGAACTAACTCCTCTCCTTTTGTTACTCCAATCCTATTGATGTGATTATATCGCAGACCTCCTCCAACACTGGACGTTCAGATCAATGCCAGACCTCCTCCAACACTGGACGTTCAGATCAATGCCAGACCTCCTCCAACACTGGACGTTCAGATCAATGCCAGACCTCCTTCAACACTGGACATTCAGATCAATACCAGACCTCCTTCAACACTGGACGTTCAGATCAATACCAGATCAGGTGTACTGAGCTAGAGAAAACACACAGGCACGGCTGCAGCGGTGTCTCATTGCCCAGGAATGTACACTCACCACAGTGGAAACACTATGACATCACCGCAAAGCCCCACGATACAAACTTCTCTTTTACACACACAGTCTTGTTTAACTAACCTTGTGGGGACACAATTGATTCCCATTCTAAATCCTAATTTCCCTAACCCACAACCCCTTACCCCAATACTAACACTAATTATAACCTTACCTTAAACCCTCTCGAAATAGTATTTTTCGTTGGTCAAATTTTTGTTTCGTTTACTATTCTTGTAGTTATTAACATGTCTGCGAGCGCACGCACACATACAGTCTTGTTTAACTAACCTTGTGGGTGGACACAATTGATTCCCATTCAAAATCCTATTTTCCCTAACCGCTATCCTTACCACAAAACCTAAACCTAACCCACAACCCCTTACCCCAATTCTAACACTAATTCTAACCTTACCCTAACCCCCCTTGAAATCGCTTTTTTCGTTGGTCGATTAAACACACACACTGCTATGTCTTACTATACTTGTGAGGACATTTTGGGGACCAACAACTGATTCCCTTTCAAAATCCTATTTTCTGTAACTGCTAAACCTAACCCCTAAACCTAATCCTAACTCCTAAACCTAACCCCTAGTTCTAGCCCTAAACCTAATCCCTAAGCCTAAAATAGCCTTTTTACAAGTGAGGACCGGTAAAATGTTGGTTTACTATTCTCTTGAGGACTTCTAGGACTCACAAGCAATATTCCCTCAAAGCTGCGCGCAGTAGCCCCGAGACCGCGCAGCTCCCGCTGGACTGCCTCGTTGAAGAAATATCAGCCCACAGAGAGAAGAACCAGACTGAACTTCTCAACTTTCTAGAGCAGTGGTCACCAAGCGGTCGATCCCAGTGGATCTCCAGGGCATCCCTAGTCTCCAAACATTTCTGTAAAAAAAACAGCGATAAAGCCCTGCGTTTCTATAATTTATTTGTCTCTGGTTATTGGCGGTAACTGCACCCGATTCAGATTCCCTGCACGCCGGGCAGGCCAACTGTTGCCATTTTGAACCATTTCATTTGTCTGAAGGTACAAACTCTTCCTTCCCGGCGGGCCCGGAGACCAAATCAAGTGCGCTATAGGTCTACCGCTGGCCAATGGGATGGCTCCGATGACCGTGTCTGCAGTAACGTAGCAGGCATACAAGAAAGCTACAGCAAAGATTTCAGAACATTTTAAACCATGACTAGAGAGAGACTGTCAACTAATACAGCAAAGAGCTGCTGTTTTTATGACTGAGTTCATTTTTAAGTTCTTACTCAGCACTGTCAACACTTTTTATTCAACACTTTTATAAGCCATAAAATGCACTGTCTTCCTATTTCCAATCAGCTCTACAACAAACAGTGCAGCAGTAATGAATGAGTAAGACATTGTGTATTGTGGGTCTTTTTTAATATCAGGGAATATTTCACTTTCTCTGTACATAGGAGTAACAACATGCATTTGTGCATGAGGTGGAAATAATGCGGTGCGACTTGAGTTTCGCCAACAGCTGGAAGACTGTGTCCCTTTTTGGTCAGTGTCAGTGGAGGAAAGGGAGAGCGGAGGGATGTTGAGAGACGGACCCTCAGTCTGCTGCTCTCTCCCTCTGCTGAGACTGACCATCAGATGCAGGCACCATCAGCCCAGTATAATAAAAAGCACTCATCTGTGCTTCACAAGTAATACAACAACAGATCTATTACTGGTGTGATCATATAGCTTACCTCAAATGTTTTAATGTAATTCTTTTTTTAAATGTCCCGAACAACAATGCATTGGTAGGTAAATTCAAGCAAAGCCAGTATGCGATGATAATGTTTTGGGCCTGTAGCTTACTGCACAAACCTCATTGCTACAGTATTGTTTTTAATTGGTTAATGTTTCATAGAGAAAGTTTAGCCAATTTTTTTTGAGCGGTAGATCTTGGCTTGCATTTTGATTCAGAAAGTGATCTTGACTCAGAAAAGGTTGGTGGCCACTGTTCTAAAGTTTTCCTTGTTAACACTATCACAGTTTCACTTTACTGTGGCAATTTTTGATCGAATCAAGGCAATATTTGCCACTTTCAATGTAACATACCAAAACAAAATTTGGTTGTAGGCAGAAGCCATCGGAGTAGGATTCTATTGCATTGACATGCACGACTCAGCCCGTAATCTACATAGACTGTAGATCTACATATGCAGCATGAGCGGCATAACCAATCAGAGCTGCAGTAGGCCTATATGCAAATAGACAATTGCCATATATGGATCTGTGCCATTTACTTTGAACTGGACTGTGTTTACAGCATGAGCGGTTGTGAGTAGATGCGCTTGTTTTGAGCAAGAGCTGCATGTAGCCACGTGTGCACATTTTGTTCATATCCTTTGCTAGTTCCATTCTTTTACTTTGAGATTTGTGTGTATTGTGAATTGTTAGATACTACTGCACTATTGGAGCTAGGAACACAAGCATTTCACTACACCTGCAATAACATCTGCTAAACATGTGTATGTGACCATTACAATTGGATTTGATTTTAGTTAGTAAACTATTAGCCCAGTTATAGATCGTTTGTAGTCGGCCTAAACATGAGCACCACAGGTAACTTCCACAGAGCTGTGAACGATCTGAGAACAAGGCAAGAAGGGCTTTCTATGTCATCAATAGGAACATACAATTCAACAACCCAATGAGGATCTGGCTAAAAATACTTGAATCAGTTATAGAACCCATTCAATCCAAAAATTCACAAAATGGGACAAACACCAAATTGAGACTCTGCATGCAGAATTCTGTAAAAATATCCTCAGTGTACAACGTAAAACACCAAATAATGCATGCAGAGCAGAATTAGGCCGATACCCGCTAATTATTAAGATCCAGAAAAGAGCCGTTAAATTCTACAACCACCTAAAAGGAAGCGATTCCCAAACCTTCCATAACAAAGCCATCACCTACAGAGAGATGAACCTGGAGAAGAGTCCCCTAGCAAGCTGGTCCTAGGCTCTGTTCACAAACAGACCCCACAAAGCCCCAGGACAGCAACACATTTAGACCCAACCAAATCATGAGAAAACAAAAAGATAATTACTTGACACATTGGAAAGATTTAACAAAAAAACATAGCAAACTAGAATGGTCTTTGGCCCTAAACAGAGAGTACACAGTGGCAGAATACCGGACCCCTGTGACTGACCCAAAATTAAGCAAAGCTTTGACTATGTACAGACTCAGTGAGCATAGCCTTGCTATTGAGAAAGGCTGCTGTAGGCAGACCTGGCTCTGAAGAGAAGACTGCTTTGTGCACACTGCCCACAAAATGAGGTGGAAACTGAGCTGCACTTCCTAACCTCCTGCCAAATGCATGACCATATTAGAGAGACATATTTCCCGCAGATTACACAGACCTACAAGGAATTTGAAAACAAACCCAATTTTCATAAACTACCATATCTACTGGGTAAAATACGACAGTGTGCCATCACAGCAGCAAGATTTGTGACCTGTTGCCACGAGAAAAGGGCAACCAGTGAAGAACAAACACCATTGTAAATACAACCCATATTTAAGTTGATTTATTTTCCCTTTTGTACTTTAACTATTTGCACATAATGACATTTGAAATGGCTTTATTCTTTTGGAACTTTTGTGAGAGTAATGTTTACTGTTAATTTTTGTATTGTTTTATTTTACTTTTGTTTATCTATTCCACTTGCTTTGGCAATGTAAACATGTTTCCCATGCCAATAAAGCCCTTAGCGGCAGTGAGAGACAGAGAAAGAAAGTGGGAGGCAGTGAGAGAGGGAGAGAGAAAGAGGAAGGGTGGCAGAGGGAGATGGAAGGAACCGATTGAGTAAAAGAGAAAAAACATGAGAACGTTGTGATTTTAATATGGAGGAGTAAAAACAGAGTGATGAGAGGGAGAGAAGGCCAGCATCCATATGGCGTTTATCACACATCTTCCAGACATTCATTTGACAAGCTGCATTAAAGGGTTACAGGGGAGATGGACACTAAGGAACAGTGGATCTAAGTGTGTGAGTGGTTCCTGACCCCCCCATCTTTCCTCCCCAGGATCGAGGGGTCAGTCCTGGGTTCAGTTCCAGCGTCGAGCCCTGAGCCTCCCTCCCAACGCGTCCTACAGCAACCTCACTGCCCTGCTGACTGTGGCCAACAACCCCAGCCACATCCAGCACTTCCCCTACCTGCAGGGCCTGGGGGGCAACGGAACAGGTACCACCACTGGGACTGGGACAGACTGGGACCAGACTTAGGTGAAATACACTGTTGGTACCATTCCATTGGTGCCATTGTATCCGACAAACTAAATTAATTATTTGAAAGTATTTGACACATGGATGATGAGGGGGAAGAGAAGAGAAGAGATGAGGAGTGGATGGGGTGAAGGGAGGAGTGGATGGGGTGAAGGGAGGAGGGGGATGAAGGGTGGATATGAAGGAGGTGGATGATGGGTGGGTGGGATGGAAGAGATGAGGAGTGGGTGGGGAGTGTGGGGTGAAGGGACAGATGAGGGGTAGGTGGGGGGTGAGGTGACGGTAGGGGTGAGGGGAGGTGACGGTAGGGGTGAGGGGGGGTGTGGTGAAGGTAGGGGTGAGGAGATGAGGGGTGAAGGTAGGGTTGATGAGACTAGGGGTGAGGTACAGCTCTCTGTAAGAGGCTCCGTCAAAGATACACTACCCAGAAGGGCCCCTTTAACACAATATAACCCCTGGGCTCTCAAACAACCTGTGTGTGTGTCCATTTTACATTTGTATCATTTAGCAGACACTCTTCTCTTACCTTCTCTTTCTCCCTGCTTCCTCTCAACCTGCTTCCTCTCCTCTTCCTCTAATCTCCCTCTCACTAAACTTCTCCTCCCTCTCTCACTGCTCCTTTCCTCCCTCTCACTACACCTCTCCTCCCTCTCTCCCTCTCACTACACCTCTCCTCCCTCTCACTACACCTCTCCTCCCTCTCACTACACCTCTCCTCCCTCTCTCCCTCTCACTACACCTCTCCTCCCTCTCTCCCTCTCACTACACCTCTCCTCTCTCTCCCTCTCACTACACCTGTCCTCTCTCTCCCTCTCACTACACCTCTCACTACACCTCTCTCTCTCTCTCTCTCTCTCTACACCTCTCCTCTCTCTCTCTCCCTCTCTTCGACCCTCACTGCTCTCCTCTGCTCTCCTCCCTCTCTCACTACTCCTCTCTTTCGGCTCTCCTCTTCTCCTCTAACAGGAAGTGAGCGTAGGTTTGAGCTGACTCCAGTGGCAGCCATTTCTGTCCACCTATTGGCCAGTGAGGGGTTGGAGCTCCAGGTGAACGGACCAATCAGCATCTCAGTCCCTCTACTGGCCAATAGCGGCCTGAAGGAGAACCAACACATCCCAGCCTGGAGGTTCGACCCCAGTCTAGGTGAGTACATACACACACACACAGCTTTTCAGTTTTTCCCTTTCTGAGCAGGGAGCAGATTTCCTGTGTTTGGGTCCGGAGTTCCTCCCCTCTGAACTTCTAATCAGTGGGGTAAGGTGTGTGTTGTGTGTGTCTACCCTCCTGCATCCTTCATCAGTGGGATATATGTTTCCTGGAAGGTGATGGAATGTGTGTATCTCAGTCAAGCTGGGAAATGCATCACTACATTTTTTATTTTTTTTTAAGAACTGGGAAAAGAAAATGTACCAGAATGCAACACACACACACCCCCCCACCCCCCCAGTGTACAGTGAGAGGGGAGATTACAGCGTGGCAGAGTTATGAATGGAATAATTGAGAACTTTATAAAAGATTATCTGCCATATTATTGGACGTAACGCACCGTATTAAAACACACATCAAAACACAATACTTCTTGTTCCTGATTACATCCACATCACAAGATTGGCGAGGAAATGTAGCCTAACCTGTTTGGAAAATCCCTCCCTCCCCAGATCAGTGGAGTTGTAGTCAGCCGTAGGTCATTGTCTCAGACAGCAGTGGAGTGATTTAGGAGGGTAGCCAGAGTAGTGCTTGAACCAGTCAAGCTGAGGTACACTACCAAGGACGTCCTGGGACATGAAGGTCCAGTCAATGTGACCAACACAAGGTCTGTTACTGAAGGAGACCATTCACTAGCCCAACGAGCTGATTAGGACGGGGGCTATAGGAGCACAGACACACACACTCACACACAGACAGACATACACATAAGGTGTAAACAATCACACACAGTACTGTACCTAGCCCAGCACAGCCATGTTCTCCTGAGGAGTCAACTCTCCCACTAGGTGACCCTTCACATGATTGACGTTGAAAGCCACTGTTCCCACGATGCCTTATAGCCAGAGGGTATGTAGCCTTGTGTCAATACACTCACGCGCACACACACACGCACGCTGTATGGGGTTAATATTTCCCAGCAACAGCCACCTCTGGTCCTCCGTGTTTTAGTCTACCGTTTCCCTAGCAACCCTTAAATAACAAACAAACAGAACGGGGGCTTTAATTGAGTTTCTCCAGTGACCAGTTAGTGTGAGTGAGTGAGTGAGTGAGTGAGTGAGTGAGTGAGTGAGTGAGTGAGTGAGTGAGTGAGTGAGTGAGTGAGTGAGTGAGTGAGTGAGTGAGTGAGTGAGTGAGTGAGTGTAACTGTGTGAGAGAGAGTTTGAGATTTCTCCAGAAATATTTCTGCCTGATCATTCTTTCTCCACACAAAGAAGCCAATGTTAGGAGGGAGTGTGTTGTTGTCTAGGCTTGCACATGGAGAGGGGATAACACACACCAACTCTCTCACACACACACACACCAACTCTCTCTCACACACACACACACACACCAACTCTCACACACACACACAGACACCAACTCTCTCACACACACACAGACACTTGAGCACACACACACACCAACTCTCTCACACACACACACACAGACGCTTGAGCACACACACCAACTCTCTCACACACACATACAGTAGCTTGAGCACACAGACCCACACAAACTCTCTCTCTCTCACACACACACACACACACACACACAGAAGCTTGAGCACACAGACACACACAGACTTTGTCAAACCTGTTGTACTAGTTTAACTGACAGCATGTATTTTGTTCTGTGATGTTGTGGAGCACTGAGCTGAAGGATGTCACATACTGTAAGAAAGAAGCATGTTTACCTCCGTCACTACATTACAGAGAGGAGTTAATGATGTCACTACATTACAGAGAGGAGTTAATGATGTCACTACATTACACAGAGGAGTTAATGATGTCACTACATTACACAGGGGAGTTAATGGTGTCACTACATTACACAGAGGAGTTAATGATGTCACTACATTACACAGGGGAGTTAATGATGTCACTACATTACACAGGGGAGTTAATGATGTCACTACATTACACAGGGGAGTTAATGATGTCACTACATTACACAGGGGAGTTAATGATGTCACTACATTACACAGGGGAGTTAATGATGTCACTACATTACACAGGGGAGTTAATGGTGTCACTACATTACACAGGGGAGTTAATGGTGTCACTACATTACACAGGGGAGTTAATGGTGTCACTACATTACAGAGGAGTTAATGGTGTCACTACATTACAGAGGAGTTAATGATGTCACTACATTACAGAGGAGTTAATGATGTCACTACATTACAGAGGAGTTAATGATGTCACTACATTACAGAGGAGTTAATGATGTCACTACATTACAGAGAGGAGTTAATGATGTCACTACATTACAGAGGAGTTAATGATGTCACTAACATCCAGTTCACATCTGAATAGAGTTCATGATAACACAAAGGACCAGTAGCTAATGTAAAGGTGACCAGTATTGACTCTGACAGTCAAAGGCAGCATTAGCGCTATAGGCTGTACTGTGTGCATGCTTGCATGTGTTTGTATATGTGTGTGTGCGATGCCTTCCAGCCAGAGGATACAATACACTGGTGTAAAAGGTCATCCAGTGACAGTTGACTCCTCAAGAGGACAGGGCTGTACTGGGTTGGGCTGTTTCTGTCCTTAGCTGTACTTGGTCCATGGGGTTTGATGAGATGTGTGTGTGTGTGTGTGTGTGTGTGTGTGTGTGTGTGTGTGTGTGTGTGTGTGTGTGTGTGTGTGTGTGTGTGTGTGTGCTTGACCCATGGGGATCGACGAGAACTGTGTGTGTGTGAGGGAGGGAGGCGAAGCGTTTCACAAAGATGCTGTGTCACAGGCATTTCTCTCATTCTCTTGTTTCTCTCTCCCCTCCCTGTACGTTAGTCTCTTGTTTCTCTCTCCCCTCCCTGTACGTTAGTCTCTTGTTTCTCTCTCCCCTCCCTGTACGTTTGTTCTTCCCTTCTATTTGGGTTGCATCAGAGCATCTATAATAGACAGAGAATCCCCTGCAGAGCCCACTGCTGCACTGTCATAGCCCCTCTCATACACAGATCTAGGATCAGCCTACATACCACAAATCCTTATCGTCTTACCTCATCTTGCACAATGACTGTGTCTGGCTATGTTATGATGATTCTAGCTCATATGGCTCCTGGCCAGTATGAGTTATTACTGTGTCACTGTGAGTCTGCTTCCTCCCGGTGGTTGACTGGAGAACTGCAGCAGCACAGTGACAAGGCCAATTTTTTTTATTTAAGCAGGAAGGCAAGTTGAGAACAAGTTCTCATTTACAACTGCGACCTGGCCAAGATAAAGCACAGCAGTGCGACAAAAACAACAGAGTTACACATGGGATAAACAAACGTACAGTCAATAACACAATAGAAAAATCTATGTACAGTGTATGCAAATGTAGTAAGATTAGAGAGGTAAGGCAATAAATAGGCCATAGAGGCGAAATAATTACAATTTAGCATTAACACTGTAGTGATAGATGTGCAGATGATGTGCAAGTAGAGATACTGGGGTGCAAAAGAGCAAAAATAAATAAATAACAATATGGGGATGAGGTAGTTGGGTGTGCTATTTACAGATGGAAACTGACATTACAAATGCTTTACACTGATTTACTGTGGTTGAAGAGTATATCTCTAACTCTCTCTCTCTCTCTGTGTGTTTGTTTGTTTGTTTGTTGTTTTGTTTTGTTTGTAGGGGCCTGGTTGAAGAGCAGTCTGGGCTATGTCCAGAGGGAGGGAGACCAGCTCAGCCTAACCTACATCGCCCCTCAGCTGGGATACTGGGTGGCTGCCATGTCCCCACTACACACAGGTACCAACACACACCATGTCCCCGCTAGACACAGGTACCAACACACACCATGTCCCCGCTAGACACAGGTACCAACACACACCATGTCCCCGCTAGACACAGGTACCAACACACACCATGTCCCCAATAGACACAGGTACCAACGCACACCATGTCCCCACTAGACACAGGTACCAACACACACCATGTCCCCACTAGACACAGGTACCAACACACACTTTTAAAACAGGTAAAAGTTTCTCTGTTTCTGCAGGTCCGGTGGTGGCAAAGGACATCAGTACGTACCACACAGTCTTCCTATTGGCCATACTGGGAGGCATGGCTGTCATCCTCCTCTGCCTGCTCTGTCTACTACTGTACTACTGCAGGTCAGTCTGTCTGTCTGTCTGCTGACTTCCCTGCTGACTGTCATAAGTGTGTCTTGTGCGTCAGTGAAGCAGTCTTGAGTTTCAACAGGACTGTCTTCTCTTTCCTTCTCTCTCTCTCTCCCTGTCTCTCCCTCACTATCTCCCTGTCTCTCTCTCTCCAGGCATGGTTGTGTGAAGCCTCGTCTGTCCCAGCGGAAGCTGACTCTGTCGTCTGGTCTGGAGGGCAGTAAGAGAGACCAGTCCACCTCAATGTCCCAGCTCAACCTCATCAGCAGCGAGGTCAGTCAGCACCCAGGCCAGGGACCACTGGTCTCTTCATACAGACATGCTTTCTCCCTTTGCCACTGCACTTTCTATTGTTCTAATCACAGCTAATATTCTGTTGAGTTTTTTCACTTTTGTGTTATTGTGTGTTCATGGTGTCGTTCCCCTGTGTGTTCTGTGTATTTTGTTTGAAGAGCATGTTAGATAATGGCGTAGCGCTACTGTCTGTGAAACTGACACTAAAACCTTATCACATCTTTAGGTTCATTTGGAGCTGGTCTCTACGACAGCAGAACCCGACATGACCACGCCCATGCTCAAACCCTCCTCCTACGATCGCCATGACCTGGTCTCCCATGGCAACCACAGTCGCATGTCGCTGGGAAACCACAGCCGAAGTCGTCATGGCTCGTCGCTAGGCAACCTGACGCCGCGCAGCAGAGACTACCGTCAGTCTGTGGAGACGTTCCCGTTAAAGTCAGCCCTCTCCACCGGGACGGATGCCGGCTACCGCCAATCATACACCTCCATCTGCTCATCCATCAATCAGCTCCCAGATAGACTTTCATCCTCAAATCAGGTGCAGGCGTCGGCAAGTCAATTGAGTGGTGTTGGGGAGGGCGGGACTAGTGTGCGTGAGGCTACCTCGCCCTGCTCTCCGCCTGTCTCCCCTATCAGAGGGGAGGGGTGTGAGCGCAGACCCCCAGACTACCTCCTGTCCCGGTCTGTGGACCACCTGGGCTCCCTGCCCCTCTCCCTCCCCAGGCCGGGCCAGCTGCTGTGCTGTGGCTCTGTGGACCTGCTGAGTGGAGGAGACGGTTACCCCAGGAGGATCCGGCCCACCCTTGTGATCCCAGCCCACTACATGCGCCTGCCGGGGGAGCACCCGCTGTGTGGCCAGGCCCTGTTCTTACAGACTGACCAGCAGAGTGACCTGGAGACCATCCAGGCTGAGCTCAACGCCTCACACTCCCAGCAGCCCCTGGGGCAAACACATGCCGATTTTGCTACGGCCTCAGCCAACCAGGGACAAGGAGAGGGGCAAGGGGAGTGGAGCAGCCTATCAGAGTCCCTGTCTATCCCGACAGCACTTGGGGAGGCAGGGATTATGCAAATGAACGGTGAGGATACGCTATTGGCCGAGAGGAAACTGATGGAACTGCGGGGAGGGAAGCCCCTCACACACCCGCGCGCCTGGTTTGTCTCCTTGGACGGTCGGTCTAACGCCATCAGACACTCTTACATAGACCTGCAGCGGGCTGGGCAAGCCAAGGGGAATCCAGGTGGAGGAGGTAGCCATGGTAACAACAGTGGTGGTAGACATGTCAACGGAAACGACGCAAGTCTGGACTCCGGGGTGGACCTGAACGAGCCCAGAGCAGGGCGGAGGGGGAGGGAGGTAGAGAGGAAGGTAGGAGAGAGGGAAAGAGAGAAAGACCGAGAGAGGGGGAGGACAAAGAGCGGCCCTCCTGCCATGGCCTACACCCAGCTGGTATATCTGGATGACCTGGAGGGGGAGGAGGAGACTCCTGAGTGTAGCCCCCAGGACAGCCCTTTAGGTCCAGGGTTGCAGAACACACAGGGACAACAACAAGTAGAGGAAGAGGAGGAGGACAGAGGAGAGGAAGACGAGGCGGAAGAGGAACACAGAGGAGAGGGGATGATACAGGAAGAGGCTCCTTCACCCCTCTCCTCCTCCTCCTCCTCCTCCTCCTCTCCACCCCCACTCACAGAGACAGAGGGCGTGGTCTTCAGGACTGAGCATGACCAGACGGCCCTATTGTCTGTTGCCCCTGACGACCACGGAGAGGAGGAGAAGAAGAGCCCCTGGCAGAAGAGGGAGGAGCGTCCCCTACTGGCAGTCTTTAACCTCAAATAACCTCTGACCTTACTTCCCCTCCTACCACCCCAGAGTGACATGAAGAAGGATTGGCCAGCTATAGATGTCCAGATCATTCAGGAAGTACATCTGCACTGGGAGCTAAATGGAACTGTCAGTGAAGGGAAACGATTGGAACAGTTGGAAGTCCATCGGAACTCCATACATTCTAACGTCTAATCCTTCCTGTGTATCATCCCAGCCCCACACTACATGGACAGGCCACTGACTAGACATGCCATAGAGACTTTGTCTGAGTGATACAGATGAAATACTGAAGTAAAAAAATAAATAAAAGAACATGTAATGCACAACTGCTATGCCTTTAGTAAATTAGCTGTGTCAGCAAAAAGGGGCTGTAGAATAAAGTAGAGACAGACAATGAGTGTGTTTCAATACTTAGCAGCAGGCTCCTTTCCTCAGTCTTATCTGCTTCAGTCCACTGATCTGAAAAGCATCGGACAAGTAAAAGCAATATGGTGGATGTCTACTGGCAGGTCTAGGTAGAAGGAGTAGTAGTGTTTTAAGATCAGTAACTAGGACAGGATATACATACAGCGGGAAAGGAAGCTACTCTAATGTGTAATGCTGCAGGTAGATGTTGCCCAGAGGCACAGATCTACGATCACTTTTCCCCCCACAAGTCTTAATCTGGGCGGCAGGTAGCCTAGTGGTTAGAGCGGTGGGCCAGTAACGTAAAGATCGCTGGTTCGAATACCCAAGCCAAGAAGGTGAAAAATCTGTCGATGTGCCCTTGAGCATTTTCCAACATTAGGGTACCTTAGATCAGTGTGTGTGTAACATTAGCTTCCCATCCACACGACTGGTGAATCAGATAATGGGATATAGCCCCCTCTGTTGGTGACTGTTGATATTGCAGCACTACCAGTGAGGTTTTATATGAAGGTTTTTGTGTTGAACTTCGGCATACTTTGCTCTGAACAGCTATGCATCACTTTTATACAGTTGCTTGAGATGCCTTGTTTTGTAATTTTAAGTACTCCGTGATTTTAGTTGCCAAACTATTTTACTCAAATAAGTTTATGCTATTTTCTACTCAGATATGTTTTATCATTTGTTTCCTTACTGTAAGTACAGAGTTTTAACACACACACACACACACCCAAGCCTTTTCTCTGAAACCAAACTGCATCCTGACGTTTTGAAACCATTATAATCGACTTCCTCGTTTTCCAAGTGCCTTTGAACAAGTTGACTCGTACACATCAGTTGATCAGTTCAGCTAGCTATTTATTTCTCCTCTCCCCTGTTGAGCTCTAACCCTCCACTACCTCATCCCTCTCTCCTCTCCTCCCTCTGTCCCTGGCAGACAGCATGCAGTAACCCCCTCTCTCCTCTCCTCCCTCTGTCCCTGGCAGACAGCATGCAGTAACCCCCTCTCTCCTCTCCTCAGTCACAAAGGGAGGATGCTGTGTGGCCATAGCTAGATTGTTTATTGACTTTTGCATCTGCCTCTGTGTGCCAGTGTGTGAGCCCGTCTCTGTCTGTAGTCATGTCTTTCTGCACAAGCATGTGCCTGAGTGTTCATATCTGTGCGTGCAGACAATATACTGCAGGTTGTGTGTGTGTGTGACAGCATATAACATCTGAGGCATTAGTGTATATAGTTCTCTCCTCTACATGTTGACATGTGAGCTAGTGTTGTGAATGACCCCTCATCCTCCCTCTCTCTCTCTCTCTCTCTGTACTCCATCACCATAGTAACCACTCTGGGAGAGTACTGTATGTTACTGTTCCATCCATTCTAAATGTCTTAACTGGTTGCTTGTATTATAATTTATGCCTATTATTCTGAATAAAGAGACAAACTGGACTTCTGCATCTTCTGTGTATTGTTTAGCACTAGTCTAGAGACTATAGAGCAAGGTTGGGTGTAGTAGAATTAAGGAGAACATAATTGAGTCATCCTCTGTGCATGGTTCACATTCTGCTCTTATGGTTTTTGTTAATATATCTGATAACTAAAGCAGTAGTCATGGCTACATGACTGAGCCACACCGAATTATGGTAAAGCTTTTCATTCACTTATGGTTGACCTATTCGTTTCCATTAGGCTTGTCAGATTTCATGCTCCTTTTGACGGACCTGTATATAGACAGGAAATCAATCAACATCTTGCTGACTGGGAGAACCTGACTCCCCCCTCAAGGCTCTCCCGGTTGGCAGTTACTAACGGGCGGATTTAAGGGAGCAGCATATCAACCCACCATCGGGACATAATGGCCAGTGAACCTGCAGCTCAGCCGTTTCCCTCCGAATTCAGTAGCTGGCAGACGCGCTCCAAAGCATGGCAATGTTTTTTTTTTGATTATATATGATGGAAACGTTTGATCTATGCTATACAGTACCAGTCAAAGGTTTGGACACCCTTACTCATTCAAGGGTTTTTCTTTATTTTTACTATTTTCTACATTGTAGAATAATAGTGAAGATGTCAAAACACATGGAATCATGTAGTAACCAATTTTTTTTTTTTTTAAACCAATACAAATATATTTTATATTTGAGATTCTTCAAAGTAGCTACCCTTTGCCAAGAGTGTGCAAAGCTGTCAAGGCATTCTCTCAACCAGCTTCATGTGGTAGTCACCTGGAATGCATTTCCATTAACAGGTGTGCCTTGTTAAAAGTGAATTTGTGGAATTTCTTTCCTTTTTAATGCATTTGAGCCAATCAGTTGTGTTGTGACAAGGTAGGGGTGGTATACAGAAGATGGCCCTATTTGGTAAAAGACCAAGTCCATATTATGTCAAGATCAGCTGAAATATGCAAAGAGAAATTACTGTCCATTATTTTAAGGCATGAAGGTCAGTCAATCTGGAACATTTCAGTCGCAAAAACCATCAAGCGCTATGAGGAAACTGGCTCTCATGAGGACCGCCACAGGAATGGAAGACCTAGAGTTACCTCTGCTGCAGAGGATAAGTTCATTAGAGTTACCAGACTCAGAAATTGCAGCCCAAATAAATGCTTCACAGAGTTCAAGTAACAGACACATCTCAACATCAACTGTTCAGAGGAGACTGCGTGAATCAGGCCTTCATGGTCCAATTGCTGCAAAGAAACCACTACTAAAGGACACCAATAAGAAGAAGAGACTTGCTTGGGCCAAGAAACACAAGCAATGGACATTAGATTGTGGATATTTGTCCTTTGGTCTGATTAGTCCAAATTTGAGATTTTTGGTTCCAACCGTCGTGTCTTTGTGAGACACAGAGTAGGTGAACGGATGATCTCCATGTGTGGTTCCCACCGTGAAGTATGGAGGAGGAGGTGTGATGGTGTGGGGGTGCTTTGCTGGTGACACTGTCTGATTTATTTAGAATTCAAGACACACTTAACCAGCATGGCTACCACACCATTCTGCGATACGCCATCCCATCTGAGTTGCGCTTTGTGGGAACTATCATTTGTTCTTCAAAAGGACAATGACACAACACACCTCCAGGCTGTGTAAGGGCTATTTGACCAAGGAGAGTGATGGAGTGCTGTATCAGATGACCTGGCCTCCACAATCACCCGACCTCAACCCAATTGAGATTGTTTGGGATGAGTTGGACTGTAGAGTGAAGGAAATGCAGCCAACAAGTGCTCAACATATGTGGGAACTCCTTCAAGACTGTTGGAAAAGCATTCCTCATGAAGCTGGTTGAGTGAATGCCAAGAGTGTGCAAAGCTGTCATCAAGGCAAAGAGTGGCTACTTTGAAGAATCTCAAATATAAAATATATTTGTATTTAACATTTTTTTTGGTTACTACATAATTCCATATGTGTTATTTCATAGTTATGTCTTCACTAATATTCTACAATGTAGAAAATAGTAAAAAATAAAGAAAAACCTTCAATGAGTAGATGTGTCCAAAATGTTGACTGGTACCGTATATACAAACGTTTGTGAACACCCATTCAAATTAGTGGATTCGGCTATTTCAGCCACACCCATTGCTGACAGGTGTATAAAATCGAGCACACACCCATGCAATCTCCATAAACAAACATTGGCAGTAGAATGGCCTTACTGAATAGCTCAGTGACTTTCAACATGGCACTGTCATAGGATGACACCTTTCCAACAAGTCAGCTCGTCAACTTTCTGCCCTGCTAGAGCTGCCCCAATCAACTGTAAGTGCTGTTATTGTGAAGTGGAAACGTCTAGGAGCAACAACGGCTCAGCCGCGAAGTGGTAGGCCACACAAGCTCACAGAACGGGATTGCTGAAGCGCGTAAAAAACGTCTGTCCTGGGTTGCAACACTCACTACCAAGTTCCAAACTGCCTCTGCAAGCAACGTCAGCACAAGAACTGTTTGTCCGGAGCTGGGTTTCCATGGCCGAGCAGCTGCATACAAGCCTAAGATCACCATGCGCAATGCCAAGCGTCGGCTAGAGTGGTGTAAAGCTCGCCGCCATTGGACTCTGGAGCAGTGGAAACGTGTTCTCTGGAGTGATGAATTACGCTTCACCATCTGGCAGTCCGACAGACGAATCTGGGTTTTGCGGATGCCAGGAGAAGAACGCTACCTGCCCGAATGTTTTGTCAACTGTAAAGTTTAGTGGAGAAGGAATAATGGTCTGGGGTGGTTTTTCGTGGTTCGGGCTAGGCTCCTTAGTTCCAGAGGAGGGAAGTCTTATCGCTACAGCATACAATAACATTCTAGACGATTCTGTGCTTCAAACTTTGTGGCAACCGTTTGAGGATGGCCCGTTCCTGTTTCAGCATGACATTGCCCCCGTGCACGAAGCGAGGTCCATACAGAAATGTTTTGAGATTGGTGTGGAAGAAGTTGACTGGCCTGCACAGGCCACCTGACCTCAACCCCATCGAACACCTTTGGGATGAATTGGAACACAAACTGCGAGCCAGGCCTAACCTCACTAATGCCATTGTGGCTGAATGGAAACAAGTCCCTGCAGCAATGTTCCAACATCTAGTGCAATGCCTTCCCAGAAGAGTAGAGGCTGTTATAGCAACAAAGGGGGACCAACTCCATATTAATGCCCATACTTTTCGAATAAGATGTTCGACGAGCAAGTGTCCACATACTTTTGGTCATGTAGTGTATCACCTCTCCTTGTTTCGATGTGATGTGATTTGGGAACTTAGCCTATTGCTCTGCAAAACGTGCTGCGAGGACACTGGCCACTAGATGGCGCTATTTCCGACTAACCTCTTTGTTTTTCCCCATCCCTCCCTGTCTCCTGTTAATTCAGCATATTTTTTTTTTGTATATATATTTATTTTTATATATATATATGAGGTTTTCATCCATGATGGCGGAAGATAGCGAGTCCGCAGCCAGCCAGCAGAGCCTGGAGCTGGACGACCAGGACACCTGCGGAATAGATGGCGATAACGAGGAGGAGAATGAACACATGCAAGGGTGAGGCTCGGCTTCTCCAACCAGACACAAAACGCAGCAGTCCGGGGCAGCACGCGTCCACGCTCCGATGGCCCGGTCCTGGGTAGGGGGTGGATGAGTTTCTTTGGATAATGAGCTCGCGCATACATCTAACACGAGTGTATTTACGACCAAGGACCATACATGCCCTGTTCGTTANTCATATCACAGAATGTTTTTATGTGATGATGGCTCTCACAGTCGTCTGAGTAGCAAGTGTATTATAATCCTGCTGGCTAGTGGATGTCATGGCAGTGTAGCCATATAAATGAAAGCTAGCTTAGTAGCTTTTCATTTGAATGAATGAGACTCCGCGTGCTAGGCGTGTAGTTATTGCTAGCTAACTGGCCAGCTAGCTGAATTGCCAGTTTAGAATGTGAGTAGCCTGTAGGATTGACTTGTTTGCATTTAAAGCAATTGTCAATGGAAGGGCATAAGCTAAATGGATATTTATCTAACTAAACGGCATATTTTGTTTTAGACTGCTGGCCCATTTGCTAGCTAACAACAGCGCATATCCTTGGCTGTCATTCTCCGACGTTACAGAAGCAGGCTAGACGTAAAACAGTATGTAAGCTAACGTTGTTGTTAGGCAGAGTGATTGCTACTCCGCTCCGGTTACACCCACTGAGGTATACCCACTATAGCCTACAGCGGTACTCGTAGATTTATAAATGTCCGGCAAATCAAGTGGGGTATGCATAATTTGGCCCCATTTTAGCCTGACTTTAATTATACAGCATTACAATAGTACCAGCTAACCTTTACTCCAGAGCAGAGATGTAGCCAGCTCGCTATCAAATGTGTGTGTGTGTGTGTGTGTGTGTGTGTGTGTGTGTGTGTAGGAGTCCGGGGGGAGACTTGGGGGCTAAGAAGAAGAAGAAGAAACAGAAGAGAAAGAAAGAGAAGCCAAGCTCTGGAGGGGCCAAGTCAGACTCTGCCTCAGACTCACAGGAGATGAAGGTGACTAACCGCTATCTCTCTCTCCCCCTCTTGCTCTGGCCCAATCCCAAATCAAGCCCTATGCACTTGTGGAGATTTGACAGGTTTAAGCTATATGGTAATAGTGCCACCTTGTCCTGATATAGGCTAGGTGGAAGTTACACTATATTGCATATACCAATCAAATCCTCTCAGATCTCTACAAGTGCTTGGTCCATAAGGGGTCCATTTGGGATTTTGCCCCTTTCTCCTCTCTCTCTCTGAGTGTGTGTGTTCTAACCTTCTCGCCTGTGTGTAGAACCCAGGGCTGCCCATGCAGAAGCTGCAGGACATCCAGAGAGCCATGGAGTTGCTGTCCTGCCAGGGACCAGCTAAGAGCATCGACGAGGCCACCAAACACAAGTACCAGTTCTGGGACACACAGCCAGTACCTAAACTCAGTGAGACATACACACTTGATCACACACTTTTACTAAACTACACATACAGGGCCTATAGAAAGTCTACACCACCCTTGGATTTCTTCACATTTTGTTACAAATTGGGATTAAAACAGATTTTTTGTGGGGTTTTTTTTGTCAGTGATCTACGCTAAATACTCAGTGAAAGAATGTTTTAAAAATATATATATTAATAAAAATGTACATTTGAGTCATTTAACAACTTTTATCCAGAGTGACTTACAGTTAGGTCATTCATCTTAAGATCGTTGGGTGGGACAACCACATATCACAGTCATAGCTACTTTCAGGAAACATGTACTTACTATCAGCTTAGTCAGAGCTAGTAAGGAGGCATTTATTTTTGGACTGGGCTGAAGGGGAGCTGCCCTCCCGTGGGGTGGGAGGGACGAGACCAGAGGTGGCAGAACGGAGTGCTCAGGTTGGGGTGTAGGATTTGAGCATAGCCTGACGGTAAGGAGAGGTAGTTCCTTTTCCTGCTCCATAGACAAGTACCATGGTCTTGTAGTGGATGCGAGCTTCGACTGGAAGCCGGTGGACTTTGCGGGGTGACATGGGAGAACTTGGAAATGTTGAACACCAGGCGGGCTGCAAAAATGAAATACCAAGATACTTTGATTGGATAAGTATTCAGTCCCCTAAGACAAAACATGTTAGAAACACCTTTGGCAGCGATTTACAGCTGTGAGTCTTCTTGGGTAAGTCTCATAAGAGCTTTGCACACCTGCATTGTGCAATATTTGCCCATTTTATTTTCAACATTCTTCAAGCTCTGTCAAGGTGTTGGGGGTCATGGCTAGACAGCAATTTTCAAGTCTTGACATAGTTTTGACCTAAATCTGCTTAAAAATCTATCTTGGCCACTCAGGAACATTGACTGTCTTCTTGGTAATTAATGCCAGTGTAGATTTGGCTTCGTGTTGTAGGTTATTGTCCTGCTAAAATATGAATTCCTTTCCCAGTGTCTGGTGTAAAGCAGATTGAAGCAGGTTTTCCTCTAGGATTTTGCCAGGGCTTAGCTCCCTCCTGAGTTTTTCAGGATGAAAAGAAATGGAAGTCTTTGCCCATGTCAAGTATACCCATACCATGACGCAGCCACCACCATGCTTGAAAATAAGGAGGCAGTTACTCAGTGTTGTGTTGAATTTGCCCCAAACATTAGACTTTGCATTTAGGCCAAAAAGTGTGTTCCTTTGCTGTGCTTTTTTGCAGTATTACTTTAGTGCCTTGTTGCACACATATGCATGTTTTGGAATATTTGTATTTTGTATATTTGTATTCTTCTTTTCACTCTGTCATTTAGGTCATTATTGTGGAGTCACTACAATGTTGTTGATCCATCCTCAGTTTTCTCCCATCACAGCCATTGAACTTAATACCACCAATGGCCTCATGGTGACATCCCTAAGCAGTTTCCTTCCTGTCCTGCAGCTCAGTTCAGAAGGACCACTGCATCTTTGATGTGTCTGGGTGGTTTAACACATCATCCACAGCATAATTATTAACTGACCATGCTTAGAGATATATTCAATGTCTGATTTGTTATTGTTACACATCTATCAATCACTGCCCTTCTTTATGAGGCTTTCAAAAAGTTTGCTGGTCTTTGTAGTTGAATCTGTGCTTGAAATTCAATACTTCACTGAGGGACCTTACAGATAATTTATGTATGGGGGACAGAGGAAGGAGTAGTCATTCAAAAATCATGTCATCCCCTATTATTTCACACAGAGTGAGTCCATATAACGTATGTGATTTGTTAAGCCAAATTTTACTTCTGAACTAATTTAGGCTTGCTTAAACAAGGGGGCTGAAAATACTATTTAACTATAAAATGTTTATTCATTTGTAAAAATGTGTAGAATTTTGAGTATTTTGTGGAGTATTTTGTATAGATCAATGACAAAAAAAGACAAATAAATCTATTTCAAGATCACTTTAATGCAAAAAAAGGTTGAAGGTGTAGACTTTCTATAGGCCCTGTAAATATGTACAGATGCAGTACTCCCACAGAGAGAGCAGTTTGTTATAGTAAGAAAACACAATGGCTGTATTTCCTCAAGTCCCCTGGTTGTGATTGGCTGGCTGGCTGGTTGGTTGTGATTGGCTGGCTGGTTGGTTGTGATTGGCTGGTTGTGTTTTGGCAGATGAGGTTGTAACCAGCCATGGGCCCATCGAGGCTGACAAGGACAACATCAGACAGGAGCCCTACTCTCTACCACAGGGCTTTATGTGGGACACTCTGGACCTCAGCAACGCTGATGTGGTGAGTGTGTGTGTTTCTATGTGTTAAAAAGTTTATATTCATTGCCACCAGACATCAAAGTCGTGCAGTCGGAAGACTTTACTAAGACTCTCTTTCTCTCTCTCAGCTGAAGGAGTTATACACCTTGTTGAATGAGAACTATGTGGAGGATGATGACAACATGTTTAGATTTGATTACTCACCCAGCTTTCTCAAATGGTAAGAAGTCAAATCCATACTTAGATTATGTTAAACTGTCTGTGTGTTTGGCCTCTGTCTAAACTACTCTGCTTCCTTATTTTTCTCTTTTCCTCTCTCCTCCTCTCTCTCTCCTTCTCTTCTTTCTCTCTCCCCCTCTCTCTACCTATCTTCTCCTTCTCCTCTTTCTCTCTCTCCTCCTTCTTTCTCTCCCCTTCTCTTCTTTCTCTTTCTCCTTATCTTCTCTCTCAGGGCATTGCGTCCTCCAGGCTGGTTGCCCCAGTGGCATTGTGGGGTGAGGGTTTCCTCCAATAAGAAACTAGTTGGTTTCATCAGTGCCATTCCTGCTGATATCCACATCTACAACACGTGAGTCACACACACACACGCCCTAACCACACAGCGGACACACATCAACAACGTCGTGGACAGGTGCATGTCAGTCCTGAACTTGATGCACGCTTTTTCCTCCCTCCCTCTCTCCAGCTTAAAGAAAATGGTTGAGATCAACTTCCTGTGTGTTCATAAGAAATTGCGTTCAAAGCGTGTGGCTCCAGTTCTGATCAGGGAGATCACACGAAGGGTTAACTTGGAGGAGATATTCCAGGCCGTCTACACGGCAGGAGTTGTACTACCCAAACCTGTGTCTACCTGCAGGTGCACAGACACAATTCATGAATTTGTCCTAACATAATGAGAATACATAGAATGCATAACTTAAGTTGCCTAACTGTAGTAAGTTGACAATAACTAGAGTATGTAACAGGAGTGTTGTGTTTTGTGAACAGGTACTGGCATCGTTCTCTGAACCCCAGGAAGCTGGTGGAGGTGAAATTCTCTCACCTGAGCAGGAACATGACGCTGCAGAGAACCATGAAACTGTACAGACTACCAGACGTAAGAACACACACAATGTTACACTTCCACCATCAATCACATCTCTCCTACACTGAGCAAGACACTTTTCCCCCAGCCGACGGGGCTAATGAACTTTGCTTTATGGTTACAGAACTGTGTGAGACGTGTGATGTTGGGTGTATGTGTATAACTCCCCTTTCTCTCTGGCTCTGTAGAGCACTAAGACCCCGGGCTTGCGGGCGATGGAGAGGCGTGACGTGCGTCAGGTGACTGAGCTGCTGCAGAAACACATGAGACGTTTCCATCTGGCACCCTCTATGGGCGAGGAGGAGGTGGCACACTGGTTCCTCCCTCAGGACAACATCATAGACACATTCGTAGTGGAGGTAGGGGTCTGTCTTTTTCTCTGTTCAATTAGATAATTAGATGGATATACTGAACAAAAATATAAACGCAACATGTAGAGTGTTTGTCCCATTTTCATGAGCTGAAATTAAAGACCACAGAAATGTTCCATACTCACAAAAAGCTTATTTCTCTCATATTGTGCTCAACCTGTCTATATCCCTGTTAGAGAGCATTTCTCCTTTGCCAAGATAATCCATCCACCTAACAGGTGTAGCAAATCAAGAAGCTGATTAAACGGCATGATCATTACACAGGTGCACCTTGTGCTGGGGACAATATAAGGCCACTCTAAAAGGTGCAGTTTTGTCACACAACACAATGCCACAGATGCCTCAAGTTTTGAGGGAGTGTGCAATTGGCATGCTGACTGCAGGAATGTCCACCAGAGCTGTTGCCAGATAATTTAATGTTAATTTCTCTACCATAAGCCACCTTTAACGTTGTTTTAGAGAATTCGGCCTCACAACCGCAGACCACGTGTAACTATGCCAGCCCAGGACCTCCACATCCGGCTTCTTCACCTCAGGGATTGTCTGAGACCAGCCACCCAGACAGTTGATTAAACTGAGGAGTATTTCTGTCTGTAATAAAGCCCTTTTGTGGGGAAAAACTCATTCTGATTGGCTGGCCCTGGCTCCACAGTGGGGGGCCTGGATTCCCAGTGGGTGGGCCTATGTCATGTGAAATCCATAGATTAGGGCCTAAGGAATTTATTTAAATTGACTGATTTCCTTCTATGAACTGTTACTCAGTAAAATCGTTGAAATTGTTGCATGTTGCATTTATATTTGTGTTCAATATAGATCGATAGATACTGACATCTGAGTTCTTTTCATTTACTATTCTGTGTTTACCCTCAGGGTGCCGGTGGTGTGTTGACAGACGTCACTAGTTTCTACACCCTGCCCTCCACAGTGATGCACCATCCACAGCACAGAAGTCTAAAGGCTGCTTACTCCTTCTACAGCGTTCACACACACACTCCACTACTGGACCTGATGAATGACACTCTCATACTGGCCAAACTGGTACTGCACACACACACACACACACACACTCTTTCCAACATAAATACAAAGGTTCAACACAACTACGATCACGTCCGTCTAAATGGCGTGTGTTTGTGTGTCCCACAGAAAGGCTTTGATGTGTTTAATGCTCTGGACCTGATGGAAAACAAGTTGTTTCTGGAGAAGCTCAAATTTGGCATCGGAGACGGCAACCTGCAGTATTATCTCTTTAACTGGAAATGTCCCCCCATGGACCCCGACATGGTGAGGCGTGTGTGTGTCAACGAGGTGGGGTGTATTCCTGGGTGTGCTGTGAGCATGTGAAAATAGTGAAAGTTTTTCATAATGGGAAATCAGTCAATAATTCTAATTATGTTTCTATCTCTGTCACTCTGTTTCAGGTTGGCCTTGTTCTTCAATAACTAGTCTGTCTGTGACTGCTACACACTCGAGGTCAAAGGTCTTCTATGACCCCTAACATCGCTCTACCTGGACACACAGATAGTCCCAAACTAGAAGAAGACAATGACAACAATCAACCAATCAAAGTGATCAGGAGGTGTGCATCACTTTGAGCATCTCTCCTGGATCATTTTTATCATGGAGAACATTCTCTCTGCTCCCCCCGGAACTGCTAACTCTTTAACCATCAACATCCTGAATGTGAAGTCAGGCTCTGCCTGAGACAGACTCTTGTACAGTACACACACACTACATGAAGAGAAGGAATACTTGCATCCAAAATGGTTTTCTTGTTTTATTCAAAAAGGTGCATTGGTAACTGTGTTTGTTGGACAGTGCAGAAATGTAGTAACCTGTACATTTAATGCCAACATATTTATTCCTGTAGTGTGGGATATGGGGGGTGGGAGAGGAAATATCCAACTAGCGTAGATGTTATTGACTTTGGTGTTCCTATGAACGCTTAGGAGGTGATGGGATTCTAGGGATTTTTTAGGAAGAATGTATTTGAAGCACAAATCTTAAGTTCTTAACTGAGTGAAAGGCTCCTTAACAACCCCAGGTGCATTTTATATAGTGATTATTTCTGTTTTGTGTGTTTAGGTTTTTCAATATCTGAGTGTTTGAGAAACATAAAATGCAGGATGGGAATTCTCATTTTAAAACTGTTATAGTTTGAAAAAATGTTTGTGTGTTTGTGCAGCTAACAGCATATATTATTTTAAAAAGGTCCCAATTTTTTCCCCCGGACACAATTCTGATATTTAGGATTGTGCTTATATGTTGTGTGTTCTGTCACCATTCCTCCCATGTCTGTCAGTATTTGTTAAAACCCCTTAAAAATCTAACCGGCATCGTCACCTATAAATAAAGGTATTGGGTTGGAGTATCAGGCAGCTCCTTGTGTACGATCCAGCACATGAAGGAACCTGTGATGAGAGAAAACAGCTGGTGTTCTGTTTGCTGATGTCGTCATGGTTACTACAGTTAGATATAAAAGTGTCCCTGTCAGTGAGAAACTGAATTAGTTGATTGTGTACATGGGGGGAAATATTTTTTTGTTTACATGGGGAAAATACATTGTACAAAACATTAGGAACACCTGAGTTGCAGCCCCTTTCGCCCTCAGAACAGCCTAAATCGTCAGGACATGGACTCTACAAGGTGTCAAGCATTCCACAGGGATGCTGGCCCATGTTGACTCCAATGCTTCCCACAGTTGTCAAGTTGGCTGGATGTCCTTTGGGTGGGGGACCATTCTTGATACACACGGGAAACTGTTGAGAGTGAAAAACCCAGCAGCGTTGCAGTTCTTGACACACTCAAACCGGTGCCCCTGGCACCTACTACCATACCCTGTTCAAAGTTACTTCAATCTTTTGTCTTGCCCATTCACCCTCTGAATGGCACACATACACTATCCATGTCTCAAGGCTTAAAACTCTCTTTAACCTGTCTCCTCACCATCTACACTGATTGAAGCTGATTTACAAGTTAAATCAATAGGGATCATAGCGTTCACCGAGTTAGTTTGTCATGGAAAGAGGTGTTTCTAATGTTTTGTACACTGTGTATAGTTCTTACTGCTGCCCTCGTGGGGAGTCACTTGCTTTAAGCGTTTCAGAGGTGTGGCTCTGTGAACGTGGTCTGCATCTGGGGCCGTGCCCAAACCAGGGTAATGGTCAGGTTCCTCCGCTCAGACGTTGCTGATACATGCCAGATCTTACAATGCCTGGATAGGTATTTTGCGTATCAGCTAACCACGTTATAGCAATCTGGTGCCTGACGGCATAGCCGATGACATGGCACGCAACGTCTGAGCAAGGGAAGACGACCTTTTTCAATGGCACAGAACACTGGGCATCCAAATAAAGATGGCTGAAATAGAACTGATCCCCAAAACCGTGAATCTGATTCAGCCATGTGTTTATTAGTCCCAGGGGCGCCTTGAGTGTTGGGTCTGTGGTGGATGTATACTTCAGCTTGTTTGAATTTGAGCATGAGGCAGTTTTTGATACAATGCAGATACCCCTAGTGAGAGCACCCAAAGTCCTTGCCTTAGTTTTTTTATATATATATAATATATATATATATAATATCAAAAGGTGTAGTTTTGAAATGACACACACCTTTCTCTAACTGAAAAACTGTATTTTATTGAACTCCTTGGCAGGCTGTAAAATAAATTAGGACTTAGAACCAGCAGCGTTTAGACAGGACCTCTCATCCAAATACTGAATATGTTTCAAATACACACGCAAGCTATACCAGCATGATGGAATAAACTCATCTAGACTTTAAAAGATACATCTGAGTGTGCTGTCTAATTTATTTCATTTAAGTCCTGCATGGGATTTTGGGAGTGTTTTCTCCAGATTGGCAGCAGAGGCCTCCACCTCCAATCAGCATCCAGGACTGCCTACACTACCGTTTCATGTCATCTTTTGTACATAAAATGAGAGAAACCAAAACATTTGATTCCGTCCAAATTGCTTCTACTTTTTCTTAGTCTTTGGTTTCCGTATTTTAGAGGGGTTCGGGATAATCTTTTTCACTTTAAGAGGCTGAAGTAGGCAGGATGGACATTCTGTAATGTCTGGAGAAATGTCTTCAATTTTCCGTTTTTGGCCTCTTGTCTCCTCTCCCTTTTCCACCTCCATTTGCCCCTCAGCTGTTCCCTTTTCCACCTCCATTTGCCCCTCAGCTGTTCCCTCTTCCTCTCCTACCTGCCCCTCAACTGTTGCACCTGTTTCACTGGGAGGGCTTGGTATCCAGGCAACCTGCAGAGCAGGCACTCTGGGTACAATGGCTTCCACAGTATCGGAGAACGTCCCATCCTCATTCCTGTCCCTTTGTCTGAATCCCAGTGCCAGGACGCACTTCAGCCCCAGCAGTCCCGCCACACTCTCACTGAGACGCGGCACCTGGCATGCCGTCACGCCCCGCGTCCGGCACAGTGTTATCAGGTGGCTCGCCATGTGCGGCGGTTTGACCGACTTGCACACGAGCACCAGCCGGAGCTGGTTCCTCTCCAGAGCCTTGGTGACCTCGTTGATGCCGATAGCCAGCTGCCTCCTAGCGGCTACATCAGTCCAGCCTTGCTCTCTGGGTTTAACAGGACGTTCCGGTGTTACAGTGTCGAGGGGTATCTTTGGGGGCTCGGCTACCGAGTCATGTCCTGTAGGTGGGTTCTTATTTCTCTTTTTCCCCCACTGTCGAAACCCTTTCACCTCTTTCTTTTCCAGGCCGGTTGCTGACAGGTTGCTCTTCAGAGTGTCCAGGATGAAGTGTACATCATCACTCTGCAGCGGGCTCCATTGCAGTCTGTAGGGGGAGTTCAGAGACGTCTTAGCTGGGATCTGCTTCTTCCGCTCCTTTTTCGACACTTTGCCTGGAGTGGCCATCTTCATCTGGAGTGAAGACAGGAGCAATTCACATGAACTGCTGACTCAACTCCCATATGTTATCACATTTACCAGCAGGGTAGCATAGAAATATAATCTATTCTATTGTTCTAGTTCTGTGGGGTAGACTCCTTGAATGTTAATTCACAGTAGTGATTGAGGGATGACGCTGGGGTGGGGTTTAAACCCTGTTTGCCATAAAAAGTAACACTACAGCCTTTGGCTATGAGGGTAGATCTGGAATCAGATTACATCGTCAGATCAAAGTACAATGAGGGCCGTGTACTGTGGTCCTCTAATCTGTAAGTAAATGTAGTAAGTTTGCCCTGTAACAATGTTTCCCCCTCAATCACTACTACACGTCACTTAGCTAGCTGGCTAACTAGTTATTCAGCGACAGACATTTCCCAGCATGTCTATAGATATAGCGAGTAGTTTTAACAGTTAGCAAACAAACCTAAATTAAACATATCGAGCTGACAAACTGCCATAGTTACTTATATACCCAAGGCGTCGGGTTTTTTACCTCAATTATAACAATAAAAAAGCAGTTGTAGGTCAGTGCACACAACTAACGTGCTGTGTCCATGGGCGCAGCCATATTGTATGTCTGCGGTTGATGACGTTTCAACAGAGCCACGCCCATCAAACGCACATAGAGCTAATCTATTTGGCCGCGAGCAAAAGGCCACCAAACAATCTTCTAATATTATATTGACAATTTACTAACAAAAACCAAAGCCACTTAATAACATTAGCTACAAACCATATGACCCATCAGAACCACTGGATGCTACCAAGCCTTCAGTCTCCTGAATCAGACCCTCAGATGCACAGACTTCTGAATCAGAAGAACCACAGACTGCTGAATTAGAACCATAGACTGTTGAATTAAAACTGAGTGGACTCCAGCTGAGCTCCAGTAGTATAGTAGCCTACCATCTCTCATCCTCCATCAATCACTGTTTCTACATCCAAATTACAACATGTTTCTTTTGTTTACCTAACACTGCCTCCAAATGCTAAACATGCCACAAATGCAATCCAAGTGAATTGTCCCATATTAGAATATCCATTGAGCTACACAATACATTTTATACAGTATGATTTGGTCATGAAACGCGAAAAATCCAATATTGATGCGAGTGTCCTTTTTAATCTTATTTTAGCGTCCTTTGCGCGCCTCGTCTCAGTATGTTTGGTCAGCCAATCAGCTGTCTATCCACCCCACTGCGGTTCCGACTCCCGGGGCGTTGACCGATATTTACTGTAAGCTCCCAGTCTGTTACAGCTGCAGACTGCAGTCAGAGCTGTTCACACAGCCGAGAGGACACTTTGGTCTAATACTACCCACAGTAACCTACGGAGTTTAAATTTGCGAGATGTCTCTTCAGGTAGGCTATGCTTCCGTGCACACTTGGCGTACAGATCTTCTATCTAAATGATGAGTCGATCTAGATATCGGGTTTAGACCTACTTTTTTATAAGAGATGCGATTGGTCGACTGATGTGGTAGCTGGTGGTAGGTAGGCTTGTACATACACATATAGACTAAGTTTACCGTTATGTTCTGTATTTACTGAGTCATGCCTGTGTATTGTTTTAAAAGCGTATGAAATGTAGAGCTTGATTGGCTAGCCATCTCGGAATTATGCGCAAGGATGCTGAGGTGTATTGGATACCAGCTGCCGTCATCAACATGCGGGTGCAGACTAAGTATGCAGTGCTGTCACGCTTCCAAGACCAATAGTAGCTAGGCTACTGTTACTTATTAGAATTAAACATTGCATGTACTACTTATTATAATTAAGCAATAATGTTGTTGCTGTGCTGCTCCCACTATGTGCACAGCACATTTTGCAGCATTAAATCAACACTTAAATAGTTAATTTTAACACTCAGAGTACATATGGTCCCACTCTACAGAGTGTAAAAGGGACTTTTTTATAACACTTAAATGTAACACTCCGAATGTGTAAAAAATGAACACTGCATTAAACTTGTCAGTGTTACTCAAATGTAACACTATGAGATAATGAACTCTGTGTTATTTCTGTTAAACACTAGTGTTGATCAAGAGTTAACACCTATTGTTGTTAAACAAAAACACTGTTGCACTGTTTTGGGTTAAAGCCTAATTTGCATATTTCACATGGTGCCTTTTGTTTTTGAGTGAATGGTAGAGTTACCACCCATGACTATATTTGTTAGTGACAGAGACATTGTTGTTGAATTCTTTCATTTTAAAGGCCTGTGGCTTTCACCAAATAAGTACCTAGGTGAATGTTATCATTAAAATTAAACTTGACAATACCTTACTTTGATGGCCTCGTTTTACCCTAACACAGTGGTGTTAAGAAACTCCTGGTTTACAGGCCACATTAGGCCTGCAAGTCACATTATGGTGGCTTGCAAAGTGATGTGTAGTTCTTATTGTAATCCAGCCAGAGTTAGGATATCGAACAGTTGGAATTTTTATTCACCCGCAACCTACATTCAGAATGACTGTCAGGGTTAGGAAACTTGATTAAAAAAAGAAAACCTAAACCATTTGAACAGGAACAACTATTTCAGTAACGGGGGAATAAATTTAACCAACTGATTGTATTAAAAATCTAGAGTCACAGGTCCAATATACAGGGGCTCCCGAGTGGCACTGCGGTCTAAGGCACTGCGTCTCAGTGCTAGAGGTGTCACCACGATTCCTGGTTGTATCATACCCGGCTGGGATTGGGAGTCCCATAGGGCGGTGCACAATTGGACCAGCGTCGTCCTGGTTTGGCTGTGATAGGCCATCATTGTAAAGAAAATAAGAATGTTCAACTAAATATAAAATAAATAAATACAGGTGTGCCAAGCTTGTAGCGTCATACCCAAGAAGACACGAGACTGTAATCGCTGCCAAAGGTGCTTCAACAAAATACTGAACAGAATGCTACAGTAAGGGGTAATGATAATCCCCATCTAGAGATTATACTTGGCATTGAAGGCTGCAATCACCATTCACCAACACGTTTAATTGAAAATAATATAATGTACACGGGTGCGTGTGTGTGATGATGTTGCTCTAATTTGAATGTATGTTACCAGACATACAGTGTCAAGAATCCAAGATGGTAGCCAATCAGTCTGTCCGTTTGAATGTGTGATCCTTGAGAGCAAAGTTTTTATGTTTTAATGACCCTGGTCCTGTTTACAGAAGCAAATACTTTTTATGTGACGGTGGATGCTGTATATAACAACTATTATTTTTTTTAGATCTCAGTCACTATTTTACGACATTTACTTGTACAAAGATTTTGGATTGAGAAGGCCTTTCTTTTTTTCTACACCTTTCTGGAGTTGGAGCTCGCGGTGTCAGGAGCGTCTGTCTGCGCATTGCTACGCGAGCGTAGGTGCGCACTGAGACTAGGAACAGAGAAGCGGTTTTCGGATTGGAAAACCTGATGCACGGTGGGCGGCGGGAAATCTACCTTGTTCTACACAACGTCTACTGGTCGTTGCACGCCTGTGCTGAAATACCTGTAAAAACTGGCATTATGTATCTGGTACTGTGCCTGCTCTTTACTCAATGCCATCCTGGATTAAATAGGTTGAATGATCAATGGGTGAGTGAATTATCTTCGCCTTATGCCCTACATTTAGCAAACACTCCGACGAGACCATCATGTCAATACCACCAGGAACTTGGTCTCTCTCTGCAATTACATGTGTACCACTCTCAAACGCAACTAGACCTACACTTGATGGCATACTTCCAAAATCTCAAACTATTGAATTACTTTTTCTTCTGTGTCGAAAGACTCAGTTCGTTTTATTGACAATGGTGCTGGCTCCACCAAGTCCTCACGTATTGGGCAACTGAGATATATTGTTGTGCTTTTATTGTTAATCTCTGGTAATGTGCAACCAAACCCTGGGCCGGTAGATGCCATGCAATCTCTACCGACTCCCTATGATTTAAAAAACAGAGCAGGTTTTGGCCTCTTGCATGTTAATGTCAGAAGTCTATTTCCAAAAACAGACATGATTAGAATATGTGCCAAAACGACAAATGCAGACGTAATGGTTTTATCAGAAACTTTGCTAAAGACATCTGTGTCAAATAACTCGATTTCTATTGATGGGTACACGGTTTTTAGAATGGATCGGATTAGTGAAATTCTCTCGATTACCAAAGCCAAACATTTTGAATTGCTTGCGGTTAAAGTGAACATATATAAGGACTCCCACGTCACTGTAGTCGCCCTCGGCTTCGGGAGACGCACGTAACTCTTTCTGATGTCCTGCACAAGCTAAATGACTCTGAATTCATTGTTTTAGAAGATTTGAGCTGGAACATGCTTAAATCTGTATCGGACACTTTTAAAGAGATGTTTGACTAACTGAATCTCGCTCAATTAATTAATGCGCCTACAAGACTGAATCCCGGATCACCTAACAAATCGACGCTATTGGACATTATTCTAACGAATACCCCTCACAAATACACATCGACTGGGATATGCTGTAATGATGTCAGTGATCAATGTGCAATTGCTTGTGTTAGAAATACAAAAATGACCAAAGCCAAACCCCATTATATTTTTAAAAGACATTTTAGACAGTTTGATGAGCAAGCGTTCTTACATGATCTGTACCATAATAATATTGACATGAAGTCTGATTCCCGATGTTGACACTGCCTGAGACTATTTTTACATGAAATTTGTGTCGATTTGTGATAAGCATGCCCCTGTGAAGAAATTTAGAATCAGTGGAAGGGACAATCCCTGGTTTTCAGATAACTTGGCAGAATTAATTAGAAAGAGCTCAAGCTAGACATCTGCTGGTTCAGTTCTTGATAATGGTGGGTCCCAGGCCTCTAATGTAAGCTCTGTTACAGTCAACTATGATATAGGCCCTCATGTGAACCATTTTAACTTTGAGCCTGTTTCTTATACTGAGGTCTATAAAGCACTAGAGGCTATAGACACAAAAAAGTCTGCAGGTCCAGACAACCTGGACCCCTACCTCTTAAAGATAGCAGCTGGTATTTTTACTGAACCTGTGGCTCACATTTTCAACTTGAGTCTCTTTACCAATTCCATACCCAGCATTTGGAAATCAGCTTATGTCCTCCCACAGCTAAAGGTTGGAGATCCCTGAGATGCTAATAACTATTGTCCTATCTCTAAACTCCCTATCCTGGCCAAGTCTATGAATCCCTAGTAAATTCAGTTAAAAAACTGAGCGGGGTTCAGTCTGGCTTTAGATCGGGGCACAGCACCACAACTGCAGCTATGGCAGTGGCAAACGACATCATTAATGAACTTGATTAAAAGCAACATTGTGCTGCTCTGTTTGTGGATTTATTAAAGGTCTTTGATTCAGTTGACCATGAATTGTTGCTAGCTAGACTCAGAAACATTGGTCTCAGTGAAGGGGCAGGAAATTGGTTAAGGAACTATCTTTCTGACACAATGTGTATATACGGACAATCACAAGTCTAGCTTTCTTGAGATTAATAGAGGTGTGCCCCAGGGTTCAATTTTAGCTCCTGTGTTCTAAATTTGTATTAATGATTTGGGAAATGGGATGCAACCAGCAAAGTTACATCTATATACAGATGATACAGTCATATACGCATGTGCTCCTTCTCTGGTTCAGGCTGTTGAAGAGCTCCAGTCTGCTTTTCAGTCACTGCAGGCCTCCCTTTATGGCCTAAAACTGGTCTTGAATATACAAAAAAAAATATTAATGACCTTTACCAGAGCTTGAACTCTGCCAGAGAACATTAGCATTGTCACATCTGGTGGCTTATCCATTGAAAAAGTGTCATCCTACAAATACCTAGGTATTTGGTTGGATGACAAGTTGTCCTTTAAAGTTCATGTGGATAATCTTGTGACAAAGCTTAAATTGAAATTGGGTTTTTATCTTAGTAATAAGGCTTGCTTCCCGCTTATGGCTAGAAAGAAGCTTGTTCAGGCAACTTTTATGGTGACTTGTTGTATATGCATGCAACCTCCTCCATCTTACAGAGACTGGACTGTTTATCATGCATCCTTGCGCTTTATTACAAATGCCAAGTCACTCACCCACCATTGCACATTGTACCAAATGGTGGGTTGGACCTCACTTTATATGTGCAGAAAGATCCATTTGTATGTGTTCATCTACAAAGCCCTTTTGGCTAAACTCCCTCCTTACCTCTGTAGTCTGGTCTCCTTCACCACCAGCAGTTACCATACCCGGTCTGCTAGGTGGTTGCTACTTAAAGTCCCCAGGACATTCACAGTACTAGGCAAGACTGCATGGAGTAATCTACAATCCATGCTTCATATAGACATGTTAGTGCCACTGAATTAATTTAAAATATTGATGGGAGACTTACTGTTACGGAGGAATGTAAATGCTTTTTTAGGCTGGATCATGTTGTATGTTTTGCATGTTGTATGTTTACAGCACTCTGTGACATCAGCTGATGTAAGAAGGGCTTTATAAATAAATTTGATTTGATTTGGTATGTTTTAATTCTATAATGTATTGATTGTTGCTGCCGTCTTGGCCAGGTCTCCCTTCAAAAAGAGACTCTGGGTCTCAATGGGATTTTCCTGGTTAAATAGAGGTTAAATAAAACGTGTATTTGTTCTTATTTTATAGGTATGTCCAAGGAGGATGCCATGACGGCTTACATCACACTTGCTAAGGAGATCATCAGCAAATACTAATATGATGATGAAACAGTATCCAGGGTGTGACTAGAATAGGTTATGAGGAGAGCTGTTATCACTATTGAGATATCAACACTGGGTGATTCATTAACAATGCAAAAGCTCACTAAGCATGAAAACATAATGAACAGTGTTTCCCATAACATTATTTGATCAAATAAAGAATGAATGAGTTTTTAAAGGGTAGCTCTCTCACTCACTCAGACAAGTAAGGTCCCCACCACCCCCTTTAGCTCTGCGGCCCTCCTTATAAATATCTCTGCTATTAAGCCCTATTTTTAACCTAGGTTGCAGCTAGGAACTTTAATTTACTTGGTTGCCTGGACATGACATTTCTGGAACGGACTTGTGCCTCACTTTGTTAGGTTTGAGAATATGTTTCGTTTGCTACACATGAATGTGTATGAGCTAAGGCTGACAAGTTGTGGAACAATACAGTGGGTTGTGCAACATATGGGGTGACTAGCTGAACGGCGGTGATTAACCTTGAGCGAGAACAGTATGTTGAAGATATTGACACATGCATGGAAACAATGTTGCAGACTGTCAGTTTTAGGTTGAGACACAAAAACAGGAGCTGAGCCTGTGGCCTCAGTAACCCCGGACAGCTGAAGCGCCAAGGGGCTGGGACCAGCCTGTGCGCCTACGATAGGCTGGGCAAGTCTAAACCACGCCCGGTCTCTACTCTGACAGGCCAGTTCACGAAGCGGGAACTATCACTGTCAGGGTATTTATAAGGGACCTTTTAGGGTGTCGGCCAGTTCTCTGTTAACCCTGCGTGGTATTACATTGAACCCGTATATACGAAGATTGCATTTACCATTTATTGCTTGAGTGAATAAAAAGACTTAGAACTTACTTGGTGACTCTGTGTCACCTTTTGTCCTGATACCAGATTTGATTTTCGCAACCCTTAACACTTCATGTTTATGTGTCTTTGTAGCAGTGACGGTATGGAAAGCCATTCCTCCATTATCTCTGTTGTAGCTAGCTGGAATGCAAAGAAATGTCGCTTGCTACTGAAGTTTAGTTAGCCCAAATATTTTCTATGGCTTAAAGCTAGCTATGTTATATAAATGGACATATGTTTTTTACTTCTTTATTATGTATGTAAACACATAGGTCGACAAGATGGAGCCATGAAGGAATGGTTTTTCAGGAGAGGGTTTTAAAACCGTCACTGTTGATTGGCCAGACAGTAACGGTACCACTGAAGAACGTTGGCAAGTAAGTTCGCGAGCTAGCTAAGTTTGCTGAGACTTCCGTTACATCGACGGACTTCCATCGCCTGTTCCAATACGGTTTGTGAGTGTACTGTAAAAACTTGCCATAACCAACAAGGACTGGGTCAGATATGTTTCACCAACTTCCATTGAGAGATCCGGACTGATTGAGACTATGGCGACCTCAGAAAGTTACTAGTATGCTCAGAATTTTTTTCCCGGGGGCATTATATGCTCGACATGTAGGAAAGCCATAGGAAATCTTTGGCCAAGTCATATAAACGAACATGTGTTTTCTAATTCTTTATTATTATGTTAAGAGGGAGCCATGGAGGACAGACATCATGGTTGCTCAGGAGAGGGTATTAACACAGTCACTGTTGATTGGCCAGATGGCAGCAGTGCCACTGAAGAATGTTGTCTGTCCATTGAGGAGGACCAGTGCGTGAACATTCAGCCCAGAAGCTCAGATGAGTCGAACCACAGAGAACAGGTTATGATGCTGCTGTATGAGATTGACTTCATATGCATGCTGAAACCTAACACACTTCATCATGTAGCCAATAACACTGATCTCTGTTTTCCTTTGATTAGGTGAGCAAAGTGTCAGTGGTCCTGCCGTGTGAATACAGAGACATAGACGACAGTTGTTCCCTGAGGATGGAGAGGAACGGGTCTGTGAAGCAGGAGACTAGAAGTGTTGCCTCTTATAGCAGGGAAGAGAAGAAGCTGTTGGCTGCCATGGTGTATAAGGAGGGGGAACTGGAGCTGACTGGTGGAGGTGACTGAGGATCTACAGTACAGTGATGTAGACACTGCACCCAACAGGGAGGAAAGGGCTCTGTGCCTAGAGGAGGAGAAAGGAGATGAGACAGATGAAGGGACTGCCCAGCAGAGAGGAGCGGCAGGCTAATGCTGAGGGAACACTCAGTGGAGCCGGAGGTAACTTTATATTCTGACTCCTATGAGGAGACTGAAGACCATCCCTGAGAGAGAGAGCGAGAGAGAGAGGCAAATAAGACTCACTCACCTGCACTCCACGCCGACACAAGAAGCTGTATGTGGGAGGTGTGTGATGGCCAGCCTGAGGAGCCTGTTGGGTTTGACAAACTCTGCGGTTCGACGACCTTGACAGTTATGAGGAGCACGTCCGTCGAGAGCACTCACGGCCTCTCTGTCCTGACTGTGGCATCCTCATCTCAACATTACTCAGTGAGGAGCATCAGTGTGAACAAGTTCAAGCTGTCCCACTGTTCTGTCTGTGGGAAGCGCTGCGTGGATGAAGCTGGCCTCAAGCATCACCAGAGGCTTCACCGTCAAGAGCATGTCTACTCCTGTAAGTTCTGCCTCAAGCCATTCAAGGCCAGGGAAGACAAGAGTGACCCACGAGAAGAACGACCACCAGGTCAAAAAGTTGCACTATAGGTGGTCCAAATGCCCCAGGGATTTTACATCTTGAAACGGAACCGCCGTCTCAGAGAGCATGAGTCCAAGAGACATTTGTAACACGTGCTACAAGGAATTCCCCCAACTTAGCAAGCTTGAGAGGCACAAGCTGAGCCACAGTGACAACAAATCTTTCAGGTAGGTGTTTTATACTGCATTCTCTGTTAGTTTGATACTGAAATCATCTCCCTCTGAAATGTCTGGGTTGTTTGTTTGTATTATCAGCTGAAAGTGGACTGCAGTGTTAATGTTTTCCATTACGTTCTGCTCCTGCTAGGTGTCAGGTGTGCCAGCGTTCCTTTGCCCAGCTCAGCCAGCTGAAGTCCCACCTGCGCGTTCACACTGGGGAGAGGCCCTTCCAATGCCAGTGCTGCGACAAGAGCTTCAACCACAAAGTCAGCCTCAAGAACCACGTCAGACGCTACCACCAAGGGGAGGGAGTGTAGGTGGGAGAGCGGAGGAGCAGGCCACAGAGGAATCGACAGTGGAACTATGACCCTGAGGAGGAGGAGCATCAGAATGAGAGTGATTCTGACTTTGACCTGGAGGAATAGGAGAAGACAGGTAGTAAAGGGAGAGGTAGTGGAGGAGGGGGGCACTGGTAGAAGCCTCTAGGAGAGATACATGCGGACACTGCTGTTGAACAGCTGGATACATTATCATCACCACCCCAGAGAGAAGCAGACCAGAACCAGGAGACACCTACCGGTGTCATAAAAAAAAGTCTTATCGGTTTTGTCATGACCATAATGTTTTGGCTTCGAACATTTATTAGAACTCGAGGCGGTTGTTTTTTCACTTCTACAGTTTTGGTTTCAAAATATATACTGTTAAAGAAAATGTGTTTCACTGTTCTACATCATCAAATGTCCAGGAAAAATCTGATGGGTTTGTGAAGTGAATACGTTACAAAGAATTTCCTATGTTGCATTTTGAGTTCTCCTGGCTGGACCAGCCCACTAGTTAAGAAGCACAGAGAAACTAATCTTGGATATAACCAGCGATGAAGCAAGAGACTTGACTCCGCTCTAAAGTCTGTCAGTGCGAAAATACAGCGTTAACCAGTGGAAGTGGGGATGAGAGATTGTCGAATTTGGTCAACAGTTAAACAAAGGTAACATAAAAATAAACATCAAATGAAATTGCTAATTTGCTACGATTTTTAATTTGATCGAATTGAAGTTTCATCATGTTTGTGTCGTTACGAATTTACTGATAAGTGGGCATTTCGGAAACTTGGGAGAAAAACAATTTTATAATGGAGTTGTGTTTGTTCACACAGGTATCTGCCCTCATTGGCTAGAATGTTTATTTAGTAATTTATTTTACCCCCAGTCCAGTTGAGGGCGACACTACACCTTTTGAGTGTAGTTCGCCATAAAACCCAAAGAAGAATACTTAGCTCTTGCTCTGTGCCTACAATCCAGCACAGTAGGTGGCGGCATGCACTATATGTTTGCGGACCGCCTTGACATAGAAGACTCAGCTGAGTCACAGTGAGAAAGGGGTTAGTTATAAATATATTTGAATGATTCCTTTAACTATCCCTATATTTAGAAGTCTGTCAACATGGCTGACTCCCAGAAGCATCCGTTAATTTTATACCTCAGTAATCCCGCACCACCAGAGACCGCTTTAAAACCTGAAATAATTCGACCAGCAGCCAAGAACTAGAACAACAAGTCCGGAGTAAATTTAGGTGTTGCGTTTTTACGATGGCTCGAACTGCGGGCGTGGAAAAACCTGGAAAGTGACGCCGAGTTTGCATTCTTCCTCTTCGACAGGTAAACCTCAACGTTGTCATTCTAGCTACCTGCCTTATACTACTATCATGCAGCCTGTTTCCACCACACGTGTACATTATTCTGTATTTGTATCATAGCCGGCCTAAACCTCCGTTTTTGAGTGTTTAGTCCTAAAGTGCAAATCGAGTACTAACGCCGCCCACCCGGGCAATCACCTGGAGTAGCCGTATTTGCTAAAGGAGCGCGTCTCCTCTCTCCGGTATTCCTCACAGCCTAGACAGATATATTTAACACTAACCTGGCCACAGGTTGTACCGAAAATCTCCCCCCCTGCCAGAACCCACTCCACTCACATCTTAATTGCTGCGACTTACTTGCTAGTTGAGATTTCTGCTCGTCACTCCGTTGTCAGTTTAGCCTACATTTCACTGATCGTAGTAGCAGAAAGCATTTTTTTGTTTTGTCTCCTTCAATCCAGTTAATTATCACGTTAGGCTGCGTTTAATTTTTTTTATGGCGGTTTGATCGAGGGGGAGGCAAAAGTAATGTCTGCAGTTTTCGGTTTGGTTATTTGTTCTAAGTGTATTAGTCTATAAAGAAATCTCTTTGCGAAAATTCGTCATCTCTCCCATGTCTTATTCGACTAGTAGTTGTTCAGAAATGTTTATTTCTTGCCTACATTTTACTCCCTCCTATCTATAATTTTGGTTGCCTATCCTGACGTGAAGTTTGTTCTATAGAAATTTGACCCTGATGTGTGCCACAGAAAGTATTTGGCAAAGTGATTTATTAATAGACTACACTTGAAACAAAGCCAAACCGAAAACTGCAGACATTACTAGTGCCTCCCCAGCGATCAAACCGCCATAAAAAAAATGAAACACACCCCCCTCCTCAGAAATTACGCAGAAATTCACAAAGGTGTGAAGAGTAGAAATCTCAACTAGCAAGCAAATCGCAGCAATGAAGAATTGAGTGTGTGAGCGTTCACGGCGACTAGGGGGAGAGAATTCTGGCAGGGGGGCACAACACCGGAACTGACATGAGATGCCCTCCATTTTTTTTGCATACAAGCAATTCCATGGTAAAGGAATTGCGCTCAGATACCGATTTTTTTTTCTCACTTAAAATGTATGCTAAACAAAAACCATTGATTTTAAAAGTTTAACAAACCATACAACTCTATGCGCAAGGACGCGGCCAGCTACCAAGGACTGTGGGCTCTCCTCCGTGGCTGACGTGAGTAAGACATTTAAGCGTGTTATCCCTCCCAAGGCTGACGGCAGACGGCACCCCTAGCTGCATCCTCAGCATGCACAGACCAGCTGGCTGGAGAGGTTGCTGACCTATTCAATCTCTCCCTATCCCAGTCTGCTGTCCCCACATGCTTCAAGGTGTCCACCATTGTTCCTGTACCCAAGTAAGCAAAGGTAACTGAACAATAGATCCACAGAGGATGCCATCGCATTGCACACTGCCCTAACCCATCTGGACAAACGGAATAGCTATGTAAGAATGCTATTCATTGACTACAGCTCAGCATTAAACACCATATTACCCTCCAAGCTCATCATTAAGTTTAGGGCCCTGGGTCTGAACCCTGCCCTGTGCAACTGTGTCCTGGACTTCCTGACGGGCTGCCCCCAGGTGGTGAAGGTAGGAAACAACACCTCCACTTCGCTGATCCTGAACACAGGCCACACAAGAGTTCACCCATGACTGCGTGGCCACGCACGCCTCCAACTCAATCATCAAGTTTGCAGACGACACAACAGTAGTAGGCCTGATAACCAACAATGGCGAGACAGCCTACAGGGAGGAGGTGAGGGCCCTGGGAGTGTGGTGCCAGGAAAATAATCCCTCACCAAAAGTCAACAAAACAAAGGAGCTGATCCTGGACTTCAGGAAACAGGCACGGAGCGCCCCCCCATCCACATCGACCACAGTGGAAAAGGTGGAACGCTTTAAGTTCCTCGGCATACACATCACTGACAAACTGAAATGGTCCACCCACAGAGACAGTGTGGTGATGAAGGCGCAAATAATGTGTTTAAATAATTATAACGTGTTTAAAAATGCCTGTACTAAAGACTTAGAATTAAATAAAGGATTTAAAAAAATGTAACGTAGCTTAACTGTTCTAATGAATGGAAGCGTCTTATTCTCTCTCCCCGCTTTCCGTCTCAACCGGGGACTGTATTATCCCTCCCCCACCGGCCTTTTTCTGCCAGACAGGAATAGTAAAATTGTTTAAATAATTATAACGTGTTTACAAATGTCCGTAAGACTTAGAATTAAACATGTAACTTACTTAATGAATTGAAGCCTATATTTCTCTCGCGCCCTCTTTCCGTGAGTGTTTCAACACGAACAGAATGAAAGAAAGAAAGAATAACACTGGAAGATGTGTGTGTGTGTGTGTGTAGGGTGGTCATTTGCCCCAACGTGGCTATTTTCCCGAGGATGGTGGGGGCGGCCGTAAACTCACGCCCGAAATTAACTCATCCGCCATACCCTGTCTCCGTTACGATACAACGGTCTCTTCTGAAAAAACTACATGTGAGGAGAAGTATCTCAAGCGACAACTGTCCGTTTTTTACACATGGACAATCTTGAAGTTGCAATTACCCTCTAAAGAATGCTTTTAACTACGCATGTTACAATCTAAAGAATCTAAATATGCAGGTTAATATGTATATATTATCTATTATAAAAGTCGTGTATTTAATAAGGTAATATATATATATATATATGAGACAAAGGGTTATTGTTACATGCTTTTGTTTTTATGTTAAACAAGAATGGACTAGGGCCCTATATAGGTATTTAACCCAAAATGTTGGCGATAAAGTCATAAATATATTATATTAGATTTGTGTGCGTTAGGTAGTTTGTGGGAAATGTTTGATATTATGAAATTACGGCACGTTTGGAGGTATATAATCGTATTATGTATGTTTTTATGTTAAAATGTGAAATATATTTTTCTATAATATATAAATCGTCTATAGGAGACCCGACATTTACACAGCTGTTATCGGTAAGTCAAAAAAAATAAAAAATCATAGGCTTTATACATGAAAACAAAAAGCGTGTACATTGTTTTAAAAAGATAACCTTGTGTTTACAGCAGACAGTCAGCCAGCAAGAAGCCATCAGGCATTATGGACTCTCCCATTGAGCCACTACAGGCGCGGTGAAACCCATGATATTTTACGGCTTTGCCGAAACTCTAAGCCCCAGAGTTGAAGATTTTGATTCCCCCAGTACTTCACGGTTCCACAGGACCGTCGCTCAAGTACACAGAACAGCCGCAGCATTGCCAGAGAAGGCCCTCGGTTCTGAAAACGATTGGATTAAAGAACATGCTCTCTAAGGATACGTTATGACCCCGTTATACATTATTAATTTTTTTAGTTATCCATTATTTTATAGAATATGTTAAAACAATGTCAAATGTTTTTTTGTTGCATATACATTTTTTTGTATTTCGATATTGTGTTATGTTAGAATGTCTAATAAACACCTATATTGTATACATTAATAATATTGTTTTGTCAGAAATATATAAATATAATAGTTTTACCTGCACCTGTATGCAGACGATACGGTTGTGTACTCTATCGTCCGCACAGCTCTATCGACCGTCTATCTGAACCACATTATGCTTTCATTATTTTGCATAAAATCTTTATTGACCTTGCATTATTATTGAATACGTGTAAAACCAGGGAATAGACCTAGACACCCCAAGGTCGTACAATGAAAACAACAAGATAGGTAAAGATACATTACACATGGAGAATTTTGAAGGTGAGTTGCAATTACCCTCTAAAGAATCTAAATATGCAGGTTAATATGTATATATTATCTATTATAAAAGTCGTGTATTTAATAAGGTATTATATAGAGAATGAGAGAAGGGGTTATTGTTACATGCTTTTGTTTTTATGTTAAACAAGAATGGACTAGGGCCCTATATAGGTATTTAACCCAAAATGTTGGCGATAAAGGCATAAATATATTATTAGATTTTTGTGTGCGGTAGGTAGTTTGTGGGGGAATTGTTTGATATTACATGTTAGCTATTACTGCACGGTTCTCTCTCTCTATGAAAAAGACATGACATTGACTCCTGAGTGTTGAACTTTTGCCCACTCTACAGCAACCATGGTTATTATATGACCCTGAGGGTCATCTACGGACGTTGGAACATCTTGAAAAACAATAAGGGGGCACAGATACTCTTAAATGTCCACTCAACACAGCCCTCCGAGCCTGGTTCCTCTATAATTTTGTTCCCAGGTTAATGACTTCTAGGGAGTGTTTCCTAGATGCCGTGCTGAGGCATATGCATATACTATCGAATTGGGCACATGCTAAAATTGTCACTCTGGAGTATACGCCATTGAAGAGATTCTTATGGCTTTCAAATCATCGCGCCCACAGACTTCTTCTAACGCATAGCCCGGCAGTGCTGTCCCCCTCAGGGTCTTTTCCATCAGACACAGAGCTAGCTGTATTTTAAGCCATTCTCTCATGCGCAACACAGGGGAAAAACTCCCGTTTTTTGTTTGAAAAGGTGTGCTGTGGCTGGTGTTTGAAAATCTTCACGGTTGAATCCTCCGGGTGCAAAATGTAACCCATATGGCCTTCACTCATATCCAGCAATCCATTAAAACAATCCGGGGCATCACAAATAAGGGCCTCTATGATTTTGTCATTGTGTTCTTGACACGCTGAACACAATACACCTAAAATTGGTCTTGGAGACATTTTTTATTTCTATAGTGTTCTGGGGTTTATCTCTGAGTTAGCGGGTAGTGTCGACAGCACTACTTATAGGCTGCCTAATACCCCGGACAATTACTGTTTCAGAAACACATTCCCCAGTGAAGTGACCTCTGAAATCACCTTGACATCTTTAATGTAAACACAGGCATATCTTCAAAGGGACATATCTACAGGACCATAAAACTACAAACATCACTTCAAAGGGACAGATGTACATATAGGATCATAAACCCCCTCCCCCTACCTGGGAACTTCCAGACCCCCGGGGCCATAAAAAAGCCATAAATCACACGTTTGACCGATGCCGTCTACTTTATTCTCTCTCTCTCCTATCTCAAGGCCATCAGACTGTTAAATAGCTATCACTAGCACCTTAGAGGCTGCTGCCCTATATACAGACTTGAAATCACTGGCCACATTAATATTTGGAACACTAGTCACTTTAATAATGTTTACATATTTTCCACTACTCATTTCATATACCGTATTCTATTCTACTGTATTTTTATATGCTGCTCAGACATTGCTCATTCAAATATTTATATATTCTTAATTTCATTCCTAAATTTGTATTGTGAAATTGATAGATATTACTTGTTAGATATTACTGCACTGTTGGAGCTAGAAACAAGCATATCGCTACACCCGCAATAACATCTGCTAAACATGTGTGTGATCAATACAATTTGATTTGACTACTTTTAACTATTTACACAGACATTTTTACAAAAATACATTACCTGGAAGAACTGTGCAGATGCAAAGTTTGGTAACAGAACTTTGGTAAAAATCTCCCTCAGTTTTTTGTCCACTTAAAAAAAAACTCTTAAATATCTGCTCCGAATTAAGAAAATATAATGGGGTGTCTGCTATGACATGACACGTTGACTTTGAAAAATATATATTTTGGTTATTGAACTACAGTATGTGAAGTGGATTTACACTCAGTAGCATAATAAGGTAACGGAATTTCATCATGGGTCCCTGATATGAATATTGTCATTCTATTCATGGTGATGTATCCTAAATGGGTACTCAAAAGGTATACATATGCATTAGCCTACTTAGCATATTTGGGTATTGTTCTACACAATGGCTTATTTGTAGTGAGCTCTGCCCCAAACAAGACATTTGGTTGCTTTGCCCCCAAACAAGACCAAATCTGAATCAATCATAGACGTCAATGTTTCACAAGTTTGGACATTAAAGTACAACACAGTAGAATGCAATACAATATGTTAGTGTACTTAACGCTAGTGTACTGTACAAACTTGTGAACCCAACTATGGTGTGGTCACATTTTTTCCCTCATCCATAGCAAACACAGCTAATTTAAATGTATCTAAACTGAAGATCTTGATTATTTGTGTGTGAGAGAGAGCTGGGGCAAAAGTGTGGCACCAATCAGGCCCCTCCGAGGACTGGAGTTACCCATCCCTGATGGAGTGTCTGCAGATGGAAGGAAGAATTGCAAAGGAATAAAGGGTTGTAACTGTGGAGGAGAACACGAGGTGACATCCTTGTAATGCCCAAATAGGGTGAAAGAGATGGAGGTGAACCGAATTCAGGGCAGTTCAGTCTGTCTCCTATGCAGAGGCAGTAAGGAGAGCAGAAGGCCCCATGGTATTGAACAACAGGGGAGCTGTATAGCAACATGCACGAGGCATGCGTGTCACCAGCTGGATCCAGAAATGCTTCAAGTGAAGAAGGGGGACTTTATCACTTTTATAGCGATGGTGATAAACGGCACTGTGCAAGTAGGCCACACACGCTCACAGAATGGGACTGTGCGTGCTGAAGCGTGTAAAAATGGTCTGTCCTCTGCAACACTCACTACCAAGTTCCAAACTGCCTCTGGAAGCAACGGCAGCACAAGAACTGTTCGTCGGGAGCTTCATGAAATGGGTTTTCATGGCCGAGCAGCCGCACAGAAGCCTAAGATCATCATGCGCAAAGCCATACGCAGGCTGGAGTGGTGTGAAGCTCGCCGCCATTGGACTCTGGAGCAGTGGAAACGCCTTCTCTAGAGTGATGAATCACGCTTCACCATCTGGCAGTCCGACGGATGAATCTGGGTTTGGCGGATGCCAGGAGAAGGCTACCTACCCCCAATGCATAGTGCAAACTGTAAGGTTTGGTGTTTTTCATGGTTAGGGATAGGCCCCTTAGTTCCAGTGAAGGGAAATCTTAATGCTACAGTATACAATCTCATTCTAGATGATTCTGTGCTTCCAACTTTGTGGCAACAGTTTGGGGAAGGCCCTTTCCTGTTTCAGCATGACAATGCCCCCATGCACAAAGCGAGGTCCATACATAAATGGTTTGTCAATTGCTGTGGAAGAACTTGACTGGCCTGCACAGAGTCCTGAACTGAACCCCATCAAACACCTTGGGGATGAATTGGAACGCCGACTGCGAGCCAGGCGTAATCGGCCAACATCAGTGCTTGACCTCACTAATGCTCTTGTGGCTGAATGGAAGCAAGTCCTTGCAGTGATGTTCCAACCTCTAATGGAAAGCCTTCCCAGATGAGTAGAGGCTGTTATAGCAGCAAAGGGGGACCAACTCCATATTAATGACCATGATTTTGGAATGAGAATTTAAACAAGCAGGTGTCCACATACTTTTGGTCATGTAGTGTATTTTAATCAATGCATGTTCTTAGATGATAAGATTGTGTGATGATGCGAATGACTGAGGAACATTCCATCGGTCTCTTCCAAATATGCTAATGTGTATGCATTTTCAAGAGCCAAGTGGCAGGAAATGACCCCTTCTTTTTCAAATTTGACCCAGGTTAGCTGCCCCCCCTCCACAACCTGCTGGCTGGCTCTCTGGAGGTGACTGTAGACCAGCCACCAAGACCAGGGGGAAGTGGCTCGTCCCTGGTGAGGGGGAAGAAGGAGGGGAACAGAGGAGAGAAAGAAAGTGACTGAGGTGGTGTTGGACAGTGAGATTGACAGTGCACAAAGTCAGGAGGACAATGGCCTGTCCTCACAGGAGAATGAGGAAGGAGAGGAGAGAAGGGAAAAGTCCCTAGGAGGTGAACAACAGGAGAATGGTGCTGAGCAGCGGGCCTCTATTGAGGTGACAATATACTCTATAGAGCCTGAGAACTCTAAAAGCCCCACCTCAGATAGAGGAGAGAAGACGCAGGTGGCTGTGGGTGTAGCAATACTAATTAGTTACTTTTTGTAACTCCTATTTTGAAGAGGGATATTTACTATTAAAAAAAATAATTAAACAATGCTTTACATTTTTATTTAAATCAGAAGTATTGTATTTACATGGTCCATGTTGCCCTTCCCTGTGTGCCAGCGTGCCTTTGCCCAGCTCAGCCAGCTGAAGTCCCACCTGCGCGTCCACACTGGGGAGAGGCCCTTCCAATGCCAGCGCTGCGACAAGAGCTTCAACCACAACGTCCGCCTCAAGAACCACGTCACACGCTACCACAGCCCAGAATCAGGGCTGGACCCTGATGGAGGCACAGGAGTTGGGGGACAGGGGGGGAGGAGGGAAACAGATGGCAGGACTGGGCAGGAGGGAGGGGAGGTTGGACAGAGGAAGCCTCGGCAGCAGGTAGAGTTTACCTTCTGGATTGAGTGGGAGATGTGGGCTGGAGGAGAGGGAGCAAAGAGAGTGGAGGAGAAAGAGAGGAAGTGCCAGTGCAATGATGATGATCCTGAAGAAGAGGAGGAGAGGCAGCGAGAGAGTGACTTTGACCTGGAGGAGAAGATGGGGAGTAGTAAAGGGAGGAAGGGGGAGAGGTAGAGACCGAGGGAGAGGAGGTAGTCACTAGCAGAGGCCTACGGGACAGGCTAGGCACTGCTGTTGGAGAGCTGGGTGGACAGAAAGGCCAAGGATGTATTCATTAGTACACACCAAAACGTTTTGCAACCTTAAAAGAAATGTTCAGATAGTTCCTCTCTGTTTTGGCCTGTTTTATTATGATTTGTTCCTAGTGAATATGAATAAAGACTAAGAGCAGGAAACATCTCCCGGCACTAGAATTTGGTATCCTCAAGTTCTGACTTTGAACTGTTCCAGTTTCCCGGAATCTGATTGAACCTAGTCCTGGACTAAAATGCAGTTCAATGGACATGCTTTCAATTGCAGGACTAGGCATAATCTGTTTCTGGGACACCCGTCCTTGAGTTTTTTTTTTTTTTTAACTAATACACAAATGTATGGTAGAACCTGGCCATTGTTCATTAAATGTGACGTTGCCTTTAAAATGACACTGTTTCTGTACTCTGGTGTCATGATCATCACTGGAAACAAACTCTTCCATAAAATATGCCAGAATGTTCTAACTAGTTTTCATTGGGAAGCAAGGCATTTATTTGATCAAAAGCAGTTTTCCATTTGAAAACAAAATCCTTCTCATTACTCCAAGTTCTTTACTTATGTCACTTTTGTTTTGATCCGGCGTCGCGGTCCGCCAGACCAGAGTAAACATGGGTTGTGTTTTTTTCACAGTGGAGAGAACAGCAAACATGGAAAAGCCTGGCATGCTTTCTCCTTTGACCAGTAATGCGTAAACCTCAACTTTCAGCCATTCTAGCTAACCACCATATTCTACTATCAAGTCACAATCCAGGAGCTGAAGAGTTATGTTGATTTAGCATGTCTACTTTTGGACAGGTAAAGTTGGTTCTGCAGGCTTCGTTGAAATATAAATTGGCCTACTCAAAAGATGAGACATTTGCAAAAATGGATCAATTCATAACAATATTATTTGTTTATAGGTAAAGGCTGTGGATCCGAAGGTAACCACCCTTGTTTCGGCCCGCCCCTTTGGAAGCCTCTTCCCCAGAGCTGAGGATCCAAATCACGTTTTAGATCTTTTGAGTTATGTACCGTGTTGTTTTGAATGATGTACTGGGTGTGAATTTTAGATGGTGTTAACTTGCATAGGCCTGCCTGTGTTTTATTTCAAAGCACATTTTGACACAACGCTGTTGAGTTTTGGCCGCAGGAGAGAAATGCGACCATTCGCACAATCATCCTAAAATCTCATAAATGAGGTGGCGTTTTGTCTTACAGTAACGTTATGCTATTATATTCAGTTCTATTATGTACAATCCCATAACTATGTGATCTGGTAGACATTGCTTAAGCTTTGATCAAACTTTATTAAACAAGCAGCATTCGCCACTCTGTTTAGCTAACGGAATTGCTGCAGATCCGATTTTTCTGGAACCCTCTTCCCGACAGCTAAAGGTCCCGAAGCTTCTGCGCATGTGTGGGATTCTCTACTTTATGTACAGATTGTTTATGGTATGTGCAGGCATGAGCTACGGACAAACGAACACAATTGCATTTTATCGATGGCAATTTGAATGCACTGATGCAATTTGAAGGCACTCATTCAGCATGATAATGCACAGCCCAATGTTGCAAGGATCTGTACACAATTTCTGGAAGCTGAAATTGTCCCAGTTTTTCCATGGCCTGCATACTCACCAGACATGTCACCCGTTTGATTATGTTTTGGATTCTCTGGATCGATATGTACGACAGCGCGTTCCAGTTACCACCAATATCCAGCAACTTCACACAGCCATTCAAGAGGAGTGGAACAACATTCAACAGCTTGATCAACTCTATGCGAACGAGATGTGTCACGCTGCATGAGGCAAATGGTGGTCACACCAGATACTGACTGTTTTTCTGATCCACACCCCTACCTTTTAAAAAAGGATGTGACCATCAGATGCATGTCTGTATTTTCATTCATGTGAAATCCATATATTTTAGGGCCTAATTCATTTCAATTTACTGATTTCCTTATGAAATCATATTTCAAAGCCCGGTTTAGACAGATGGGTGCCGTGTTTTGATGAGTTTTGCATGGATCCCAGCCCATAGGGCCCTCAAACTCCACTCTGGACCTCAATCAGGGACTGATTTAGAGTGGGTGCAATTTAATTATCAGGTAGAACAGAACTAGCAGGTTCCAGACCTTGTAGAGTAAGAGTTGAATACTCCTGCCATAGGGGGTGGAAGGGATAAGGAGGTATATGTGCTAGCTAAACAGGCCCTTAGGAGAGAGGTGGTGGATGTGGCGGTGCCAATGGGCAAGGCAGAGGCTAAGGGAATGATATGGACAGTGGTGGCAGGAGCAGTGGAACAGAGACACTAAAGGCAGGCATCTATTCTAAGTAAAGAGGAAAGTCGGGGAGGGGAGGAAGAGACTGATGAGGCCATTTTTGCAAGGCTAGGACACAAACGGCTGTACAAGTCATGACTATTTCATAGCCTTTATTTAACCAGGAAAAGCCCATTGAGACCCGGAGACCTGGCCAAGAAGGCAGCAACAATCTATACATTACAGAATTAAAACATACAATTCAACAACATGATCCAGCCTAAAAAAAGCATTTGCACTATTAGGAAGGTGTCTGTGACGCCCACATGTAGCCATAGCTAAATCTCCCTATCCTTTGCACTTTAACATTAATTTGCACCAGACATTTGTTTTTCATTTCAAATATCAAAGATACACCTTTATTGAATTGTTGCATACACTAATTCTAAGTTAAGTGCACACCCATAGATTTATATTTGTAACATCTTAATCTAATAATTAATGATGTGTTTTACCATTTGAGATTTTGCAGCACGTTTCTGGTGCCTTATCTGCAGCATTGTGGCCAGCTTGTTAGAGGGCCTGCTGCTAATTGGACCTTCCTGTTATCCTGAAATAGAGGGGCATCGGTAGCATATGATTTGAACTGGATTTCCCGAGTTTAAAATGATATGCTAGAGTTTTTTCTATTTAAAATGCATACATTTCAAACTAATTATGTTAATGATATTTATGCAAAAAATCATGTTTCTGCAAAAAATGTTGGGGATAGATCCTTGATTTTTGTAGCCTACCTACCTCATATTTGGAACTGGCCATTCTCTTTATATTCTGTGTGCTCAACTAACTCTTGGAGTTTCAAGTGTCAAATAAATCAGAAACACTTGACATTGTGGCTGTGGCAGAAAAGGTTCTGGGCCTGAAAGACGGAAGAAGTACGGCCCTCCTAGGCTCCTGAGCCTGTGTAGGGATCAGATTTTGACTGTGATTTTAATAGAAGAAATAGTGTTCATTTTGTTTTAGTGTTTTGTTTTTGGTAGTTAGTAGGAATATTTTAATCCAAAACGTTTTGGGGGGATATTTTACTACCCTGCACAGTAGGTGGCGGCAATACACCTTATAGGTTAGACTACAGCCCCCCAAGCCATAGACTGTTCTCTCTGTTTCCACATGGCAAGCTGTGCCGGTGCATCAAGTCTGGCACCAACAGGATCCTGAACAGCTTCTATCCCCAAGCCATAAGACTGCTAAATAGCTAACTAAATGGCTACACAGACTGAGTTGACCCTTGTATTTTTTGCACACTCAGAGGGCCCTACACACTCACACACAACACACTCACACAAATACTCACTCACTCCATTCACTCACACACACACACATAATATGCATATACATTTATACTGACTACGCACACCCGCTCACATACAATCATCATATACGCTGCTACGACAGTTTTCTTATATCCTGATGCCTAGTCACCTTAACCCTATACACATCTACCTATCACTCCAGTATCCCTGCACATTGTAAATATGCTACTGGAACTGACCCTATACACATCTACCTATCACTCCAGTATCCCTGCACATTGTAAATATGCTACTGGAACTGACCCTATACACATCTACCTATCACTCCAGTATCCCTGCACATTGTAAATATGCTACTGGTACTGACCCTGTACACATCTACCCATCACTCCAGTATCCCTGCACATTGTAAATATGCTACTGGAACTGCTTGCTTACTTTTTCGTGTTCTTATTTCTCATGTTTTTGATCTACATTGTTATATTCAGTATTACATTGTTATTGACTACTGCATTGTTGGGGTTAGAGCTTGCAAGAAAGGCATTTCATTGTGCATGTGACATTGAAAACTAGTCTGCCAATAAACCTTGAAGAAGTTGGTTCTGCTGTGTAGACCTCAGTTATACATTTATCAATGTTTGAGTTGTTAGAACACTTACTGTCATTCATTTACATACCTTTTAAGTACTTTTTATGCGCTATGGTTTTTGTCTTCTCTTTGTAAACAATTTCAAGTTTGGGAAAATAAACCCCCTAATATTTGCACACTACTCAGTTGTCTCCCATTGCCTGCTTGGTCAATACAGCATCCATCAGGAAGGTGTAAGTACTGCCAGTATTTTGAAACTATAATTTTCACTCCCTCAGTTTTGGGACACTTATGTAAATGTGATTTTGGATTCAGACAGTGTCCCAAGAGAAACAGGGCTGGCAGGTGGGATTTAGTTCCTTTCTGTCTCTGGCCCACACTCCAGCACAGTAGGTGGCGGTAATGCGCTGTTTGGATGCCAACCGCCCTTAAACCCACTGAAGAAGGGGGGCCCGGGGAGACGTAAATATCAGGTCATTTCCGCCGTGGAGACAATGGTGGAACGCAGAGATTTGTAAGGAAAGCCAACGTTACACCCGTCCCTAATACATTTGTTTTAAATAGTGCCTCTATTGCGCCCAGTCATGGCCAATAATAATATAATCTTTACACCCTTTTTACCACTGAAGAAGAAATCTGATCGAGATTCTGAGTGGAGAAAATTAAAGGACAAATCCAGAAATCGGATTAATATCGGAGAAGCTTTTACCAGATGGAGGAACCTCAAGGAGGAAAAATCTATGCCTACAGATGCCGAAGTGGCTTTGTTTTTGCTTGACAGGTAATTCGGGTGTTTTTTCTGCAGTCTACCAGTTTAGCAGGGTTGCCAGGTCTATCTAAAATGTCCAAACCAATGACTACTCAAAACCCCGCTCACAAGGCCAGAAATCTAGACAAAATATTTACATGAGGAAGTGGGACACTTTTTGCATTATCTGTCTTTCGACATCTATCCAACATATAAGCCCAACACATGATACATTTCTGAAGTCGTCAAGATGTTTCTAAAATCACACAGACGTTTTCTTTGTTGATATATTAACAGGATGCATGACACACCCATTTTGTCTACACTGAGTCAAATAAAAGAAATCTCGCATTTGGTACCCTGGCCAGCAGTTTAGATAAACTGGGACACCATTATTATAGTCCTAATTGTACCCCAATGACAATAACATTTTGTGTGATTATGAAACAAGTGAAGATTCCTGAAATGCATCATGTGTTGGGCTATTAGCCCATTGGGGTACAATTATGACTATAATAATGCTGTCCTAGATTCCAAAATGCAAAAGTGTCCCACTTTATCTGAATACTCGCAATTAGCAATACTACAAACAAAAAAACTAACAGGATATAGTACTACAATAACCAGAGCCCTGCCTAACCAGTACAGGAGGTCCCTAATGTAAACTTGATAAGACTATAAAGTCCCTGATGTAAACTTGATAAGCCTATAAGTGGGACAGCTACTCCATGCTGTCCCAATTCAGCTACTCCATGCTGTCCCAATTCAGCTACTCCATGCTGTCCCACTTCAGCTACTCCATGCTGTCCCACTTCAGCTATTCCATGCTGTCCCACTTCAGCTATTCCATGCCGTCCCACTTCAGCTATTCCATGCCGTCCCACTTCAGCTATTCCATGCCGTCCCACCTTAGCTACTCCATGCCGTCCCACTTCAGCTACTCCATGCCGTCCCACTTCAGCTACTCCATGCTGTCCCACTTCAGCTACTCCATGCTGTCCCACTTCAGATAAATGTTCTGATCTGTTGCTTTCATTGCTTAATATATATATTTTATGGACAGTAGTTGTATGAATTAATATATATATTTTATGGACAGTAGTTGTATGAATTAATATATATATTTTATGGACAGTTGTATGAATTAATATATATATATATATTTTATGTACAGTAGTTGTATGAATTAATATATATTTTATGTACAGTAGTTGTATGAATGTTGTATCTATTGTCCCAGAACCAGGCGTGGAGCTAGTCTCACAGAGCGCTATCAAGGTGCCCTTGTGACCAAATCATAGAAGTAAAAAAAAGAGGCCATATCAGCTATCATAAACACAAATTGGCCATCATCACATAGAGCCATGCAAGCCTATTTCCAATAAAAAATACAGATAGTGTATCACTTTGCCAGACACAAAAAAAACAATCAGCCGTGAATCGCAATACAATGTTTCAGCACCAAGGTCAGCACACGTCGCTCTACAAAGCGCAGCGGTCGGGAGAGCTCCGCAGGTTGTCTGCACCATGTACAGCAGCACCAAAGCGGCGAGTCATAAAAACCATTAATCGCAACGCATGAAGCTCTCGTTTAGCAGACATAGGCCTACATTCAAAGGTAAAGTAAACACGGAGGTCACAACTACAAAACAGGCACATGGTAAGCAACACGAGGCAGGCAGTGTCACACACACACGGCCTGCATATAGGTGTCGAGAGTTGATGAGCAAGAGGGCCTGTAATAACATTCCGGCTGCTTTCATCTTAACGAAAGACCAATAAAAAAGGATGTTTCACTCACCAGGCAATCACTGCTCAGCCTGAAATATCCATGTTGTAGTTTGATGTTTTACATTTTTTTAATTCCATCCTCATGTGTTCAATATAACTAAATAATTATCCCAACACTTGAACGAACTATTTACAAATCAGGGTCCCGTTTTAAAAACATCATCCTTCATGTTGGCAAACTTGCCAACCACTTTGTCAGTGTCTACAGGGCCTTGACTTATTCCGCACTTTGCCCGAATTAAATACCTAATAATAATAACCCTGAATTCAAAATGGGTTAAATATATATTTTCCCTCACCCATCTACACACAATACCCCACAATCAAAGTGAAAACATGTTTTATTTTTTTGCAAATCTATTGAAAATGAATTACAGAAATATATAATTTACATAAGTATTCACACTACTGAGACAATACTTTGTAGAAGCACCTTTGGCAGCGATTACAGCTGTGAGTCGAAGAGCTTTCCACACCTTTATTGTGCAACATTTGCTCATTATTCTTTTCAAAATTCTGCAAGCTCTGTCACATTGGTTATTGATCATTGCTTAGACAACCATTTTCAGGTCTTGCCATAGATGTTCAAGTAGATTTAAGTCAACTGTAATTCGGTCACTCAGGAACATTCACTGTCTTCTTGGTAAGCAACTCCAGTGTAGATTTTGCCTTGTGTTTTAGGTTATTGTCGTGCTGAAAGGTGAATTCATCTCCCAGTGTCTGGTGGAAAGCAGACTGAACCAGGTTTTCCTCTAGGATTTTGCTGTGGACACTATTCCGTTTCTTTTTATCCTGAAAAACTCCCCAGTCCTTAATGATTACAAGCATACCCATAACATGATGCAGCCACCACTATACTTGAAAATATGGAAAGTTTGTTGTATAACTTTGTATTCAGGACAAAAAGTTAATTGCTTTGTCACATTTGTTGTAGTATTCCTTTAGTGCCTTGTTGCAAACAGGATGCATGTTTTGGAATATTTTTATTCTGTACAGGATTCCTTCCTTCACTCTGTCAATTAGGTTAGTATTGTGTTTATCCATCCTCCGTTAATAACTTTAACAAGCTCAAAGGGATATTCATTGTCTGCTTCTTTTTTTTTTTTTTACCCATCTACCCTTTATGAGGCATTGGAAAACCTCCCTGGTCTTTGTGGTTGAATCTGTGTTTTGAAATTCATTGCTCAACTGAGGGACATTACAGATAATTGTATGTGTTGGGTACAGAGATGAGGTAGTCATTAAAGAAAAGCAAATTTTTTGTCCATTAAAATCAAATTGATCAGAAATACAGTGTAGACATTGGTAATGTTGTAAATGACTATTGTAGCTGGAAACGGCAGATTTATGGAATATCTACATAGGCGTACAGAGGCCCAATATCAGCAACCATCACTCCTGTGTTCCAATGGCACGTTGTGTTAGCTAATCCAAGTTGATCATTTTAAAAGGCTTTTTGATCATTAGAAAACCCTTTTGCAATTATGTTAGCACAGCTGAAAACTGTTGTCCTGATTAAAGAAGCAATAAAACTGGCCTTCTTTAGACTAGTTGAGTATCTGGAGCATCAGCATTTGAGTTTGTTTACAGCCTCAAAATGGCCAGAAACAAAGACTTTCTTCTGAAACTCGTCAGTCTATTCTTGTTGAGAAATGAAGGCTATTCCATGCGACAATTGCCAAGAGACTGAAGATCTCGTACAGCGCTGTGTACTACTCCCTTCACAGAACAGTACAAACTGGCTCTAACCAGAATAGAAAGAGGAGTGGGAGGCCCCGGTGCACCACTGAGCAAGAGGACAAGTACATTAGTGTCTAGTTTGAGAAACAGATGCCTCACAAGTCCTCAACTGGCAGCTTCATTAAATAGTACCCGCAAAGCACCAGTCTCAACGCCAACAGTGAAGAGGCGACTCCGAGATGCTGGCCTTCTGGGCAGAGTTGCAAAGAAAAAGCCATATCAGACTGGCCAATAAAAAGAAAAGATTAAAATGGGCAAAAGAACACAGACACTGGACAGAGGAACTCTGCCTAGAAGGCCAGCATCCCGGAGTCGCCTCTTCACTGTTGATGTTGAGACTGTGCTCAACACACACACCCCCCTCTGGTCCTCACTGACTCACTCAGCAACAGTCTGCCTTACTGCCTGATAGTCAGCAGTAGCAGGACACAAGTGAAATTTATTTTAAAAAACAATTAAAAAGAAATGTCATGGCGGCCGCGGTGCAACTTAGAAGTTGTACAACTGAAATGTGCCTTCCGCATTTAACCCAACCCCTCTGAATTAGAGGTGCAGGGGGGCTGCCATAATTGACAACCACGTCTTCGGCGCCCGGGGAACTGTTCCTTGTTCAGGGGCAGAACAACAGATTTTTACCTTGCCAGCTCGGGGATTCAATCCAGCAACCTTTCGGTTACTGGCCCAACGCTCTAACCACTAGGCTACCTGCCGGCCCAAAAAGTTGCTACTAATAATTTTGTTCTTAGAAAACTGCGGACATGACGACACAGCAGTTTAGGCCGGCGTTCTGTTTTTTTGCCTTGGTATCTGTGCGTTAGAGTCCTCCAATACCCAGAAAAGCTCAGATTCAAACTCCCATTCACCAGCTCTGCAAGCGTTATGTCAAAATACGTTCGTTACTCACTAGACATGGAGTTTCGCTGAGAAACTATCTTCATTTACCCCCGTTACTGCTGGTCTAAATATTTTTTTTTACAAGCAAACGACAAAATGCCTATTCGGCACCTCCAATGTAAATCACTCATTACTGCTACGCAAAGGTTGGAAGTCTACAACAGTTTAAAGAGTGACTGCCTTTAAAAAGCAACAAATCCCTTTGATAACGGCTGATGTGGCATCTATACGAGCCAGAAACATTTATTCAAGTGTCAAAATCGACTACAAAGTGTAAATAGGATCATTTTGGTCAGACAGTCAGTTTCATCTAAAACGGAGTTTGGAACATCTGTGCGTCACAATGGGTAAATGAAGGTTGGGTTTTGATTTGACGATGTCAATTTGCTCACTAACATGGGGTGAATAGCTGCGGTGATGGCTCTCTATCCAAAAGCATAGACCAGGGGTGTCAAACTCATTCCATGGAAGGCCGAGTGTCTGCTGGTTTCTGTTTTTTCTTTTCAATTAAGACCTAGACAACCAGGTGAGAGGAGTTCCTCACTAATTAGTGACCTTAATTCATCAATCAAGTACAAGGGAGGAGTGAAAACCTGCAGAACCCTTGGCCCTCCGTGGAATGAGTTTGACACGTGGGGCATAGACAGTGAGACAGACCTGTCCAGCAGCTCTGACAGACCTGTCCAGCAGCTCTGACAGGGTTTCCCAAACTCGGTCCTTGGTGCACCACATTTGTTTACTTGAGAAATACTGCACCAAACATCTTTTTGGTTAGATGTAAAATTGCGCAACTTAATCATGCTCAGAAAAAACGTCCATTGAGTTAACTAAGATTCAATTCTGGGGATTTTAAGGAAGTGACATAGGCTTCTGTGTCTACAGTGTCTCATGGGGGACAAACATCATTAACCAAACGTAGAATCGGAAACCAAACACCTCCAAGACTGAAATCCTGTTTTTCTAATAAGCAGCAGAAAAAGAACCAATCGGTGTTCCATGGCTCTTTAATACATTGGCGGTGCCAAAGAGGCATTTTTATTTAGACTTTTTTGGACGTACATACCGACCAATAAGGGGACTCTTATTGAAATGTTTCATCAACGCATGTTCCTAGAAGATAAAATTGCTAATGAGTATGAATTGGCAAGAGCTGATAGTGGCAGGAAATCACCCGCTCTTTTATTAATTTTTTTGACCCAGGTTAGCTGCCCCCCCTCCACAACCTGCTGCCCCCCCTCCACAACCTGCTGCCCCCCCTCCCTCCCCAGAAGATATCGTGGTGAACATCGACTGCCTGCTGCAGCTGTTTCAGCGGTGTGAGCAGTGCAGCTGTGAGAGTGTGATCCAGACGCAGAGAGACAGGACCTGCCTCTCGGTGACCCAACACTGCCAGAGCTGCAACCACCACAGGACATGGGCAAGCAACGTGTCTACTGTCCAGACAATGCACAAAGGAAATGGGGACGAGCCACAGAATATTCAGGTTGGTATTTAAGGATTAACAGTTGATATTGTGAGGTAACTAACTAACTTCAGTTGTTTGTATTCTGTGGTATCTATTTTTTTTATACAGAACTGTCACTCCAATAATACTTGTTTTCCTTTGCTAAGTAGGTTGACATGCAGGTGGCCCTGCCGTCTGAGGACACAGATGGAGCCTTGCCATCTAAGAACAGAGATGGGGACTTGCCATCGGAGGACAGAGATGAAGCTCTGGATCTGACTGGCTCTTTGGAGATGGAGGTGACTGTAGACCAGCCACCAAGACCAGGGGGAAGTGGCTCGTCCCTGGTGAGGGGGAAGAAGGAGGGGAACAAAGGAACAGAGGAGAGAAAGAAAGTGACTGAGGTGGTGTTGGACAGTGAGATTGACAGTGCACGAAGTCAGGAGGACAATGGCCTGTCCTCACAGGAGAATGAGGAAGGAGAGGAGAGAAGGGAAAAGTCCCTAGGTGGTGAACAACAGGAGAATGGTGCTGAGCAGCGGGCCTCTATTGAGGTGACAATATACTCTATAGAGCCTGAGGACTCTGAATGCCAAACCTCTCAGAAAGACAGAGAAGAGAAGACGCAGGTGGCTGTAGATGGGTTTGAGGGGGAGGGTGATGTGTGTGAGATGGAGGGTGAAGAGACAGATGAGGAAGATAGACAGACAGAGAGTGACTCTGAATTTGACCCAGAAGATGAGGAAGAGGGACTGAGAGAGAGTGACTCTGAATTTGACCCAGAAGAGAAGAAACCAACGAGTAGTAGAGGGAGAGGGAGAGGCAGGGGAAGAGGTAGGGGGAGGGGGAGGGGGAAAGGGAGAAGCAGAGGAAGGCAATTGCAGCAGCCTACAAGAGAGACTGGTTTGGATGAGTCTGCTGAAGACTCTGATGGATCACCTTCATCATCACCCCAGAGAGACCAGCAGGACCAGGAGTCGTTCAGCGGTGCCGCTGGAGAACTGGGCTCCGGGGACCTTGCCAGCATCCGGCAGAAATTCAAATACTCTAAAAAACACCACTTGGTCCTCTGTCCTGAATGTGGCGTCCTGTACACCACCAGGATGAAACACCATAAGTGTGAACACAAGTTCATGGTCCGCTGTCCAGACTGTGGGCAGGGTTGTGCGAGTGAACTGGGCCTCAAGCAGCACCGGAGGCTACACCGTCAGGACCTTAAGTTTCCCTGTAAGTTCTGCCTCCAATCCTTCAGGACGCGGCCGGACAAGCTGACCCACGAGAAGACCCACAGATTCAAAAGATTAAAAGGTCACAGATGCTACAGCTGCTCAGAGTGCCCACTGAGCTTCGACAACATCCTCATACGGAACCGCCATCTCAGAGAGCACGAGTCCAAGAGACACATCTGTCACACATGTTACAAGGAATTCAACAAAGGTCACCTCCTGGAGAGGCACGCACTGTCCCACAGTGATGACAAGCCCTTCAAGTGCCAGGTCTGGAGGGAGGGGCAGGGTTTCAATTACATTCAACTGAAGTGTCTGTTCAATTACTTATTTTGAAGAGGGCTATTTACTGTAAATAAAATAAAACCTTTATTTAAATCACAAGTATTGTATTTACATGGTCCATGTTGCACTTCCCTGTGTGCCAGGTGTGCCAGCGTGCCTTTGCCCAGCTCAGCCAGCTGAAGTCCCACCTGCGCGTCCACACTGGGGAGAGGCCCTTCCAATGCCAGCGCTGCGACAAGAGCTTCAACCACAACGTCAGCCTCAAGAACCACGTCACACGCTACCACAGCCCAGACTCAGGGCTGGACCCTGATGGAGGCACAGGAGTTGGGGGACAGGGGGGGAGGAGGGAAACAGATGGCAGGACTGGGCAGGAGGGAGGGGAGGTGAGACCGAGGAATCCTCGGCAGCAGGTGGAGCTTACCTTTATGACTGAGTGGGAGATGTGGGCAGGAGGAGAGGGAGCAAAGAGAGTGGAGGAGAAACAGAGGAAGAGGAAACGCCTGTGCAATGATGATCCTGAAGAAGAAGAGGAGGAGAGGCAGCGAGAGAGTGACTCTGACTTTGACCCAGAGGAGGAGGAGAAGATGGGGAATAGTAAAGGGAGGGGGGCAGGGAGAGGAGGGGGGAGAGGAAGTGGAGGGAGTCACTAGCAGAGGCCTACAGGAGAGACTTGTGCAGGCACTGCTGTTGGAGAGATGGGGGGACAGAGAGACAAAGGCTGTATTCATTAGTGCACACTGTAGCAAAACATTTTGTAACCGAAAGCGTTTGTCATTGGACAAGTTCATTGGACAACTGCCTTGCCGTTTTGGCCCATTTGCTTCTGATTTGTTCTTAGTGAATATGACTTAAAAAAAATGTAACCTTGATTTAACTAGGCAAGTCAGTTAAGAACAAATTCTTATTTACAATGACGGCCTACTCCGGCCAAACCCTAACGACACTGTGGGACTCCCAAACATGGCCGGTTGTGATACAGCCTGGAATCAAACCAGGGTCTGTAGTGACGCCTCTAGCACTGAGATGCAGTGCCTTAGACCGCTGCTTCACTCAGGAGCCCCAAGACTAAGAGCAGGAAACATCTCCTGGCACTAGAATTTGTTATCCTCATGTTCTGTCTTTGAATTTAGAACTTTTGTGGATTCCCAGAACCTGATTGAAACCTAATCCTGGACTAAAATGCAGTTCAATGGACATGCTTTCATTTGCAGGACGAGGCATAATCTGTATCTGGGTATATATCCACCCACTCTTGACATTCTCTCAACCAGCTTAATTTTAAGGTAGGTAACACAACGCATTTAATGAACAATGGGTTTTACCAGAACTGTGCTATAGTGTTAAAAAAAAAAAAACATGATTTATAATATAAACTTATTTTTTACTCACAAATCTGGTAAAACCCATTGTTCATTAAATGCATTGTGTTACCTTAAAATTAAGCTGGTTGAGAGAATGTCAAGAGTGCAAAGCTGGGTATATATCATCAAGGCAAATGGTGGCTACTTTGAAGAATCTAAAATGTATTTAGATTTGTTAAACTCTTTTTTTGGTTACTACATGATTCCATATGTGTTATTTCATAGTTGATGTCTTCACTATTCTACAATGTAGAAAATAGTACAAATAAAGAAAAACCCTTGAATGAGTAGTTGTGTCCAAAGTGTTGAATGGTACTGTACAGTATCAGTCAAAAGTTTGGATACACCTACATAGTTATGGTTCAACACACTACACATTAAATGTGTAACGTTGCCCCAAAATGCTGTTTCTGTACACTAAATGGTGTCATGATCAGCACTGATCACACCTAGTTTGTGTGATGTTTCATTTACGCTAATGGCAGATAATGCACCAGTATCAGATTTTTCAACCCAGGTACTAGCAACATATGGGCCTCGGAAGTACTGCACCCCGGCTTAACACTTTAATCATTATTAAATATAATATTCCATTAATGTAAAAATAAAAAATATATATATAAGAGAAGTCTCAGTCGGAGTTAGATATCCATGGAAGAATGAATAAGCAAAGTCCGGTGAAGTGTAAGATCACCATTTAACGCATGCGCAGTGTCTTCCGGGCTTGGCAGTCAGTTTACTGGGGAAATGTGACGAGCAGTGCTACATACACCACGAGCGGGACAACATACAATTAATGTCGCCTTCCTCCGTAGTCTAGATAATATCCGCAACGTCTTTTATTTCGCATGGACGACTTTAGACAATTTTTCACATATCGGAATTCGAAAAATACTAAAGTGAGTTTGCGGGATTAAGCCGCGCTTCGATTGGACTGCAAAGTGAATCTGATTTATAGTGCCTTCAGAAAGTATTTGTACCCCTTGATTTATTCCACATTTTGTTGTTGCAGACTGAATTCACCCATCTACACACTACCCCATAATGACAAAGTGAAAATGTTAAATATTTTTTTTGCAGATTTATTGAAAATGTAATACAGAACCATTTACATAAATATTCACACCCCCAGTCAATACTTTGTAGAAGCAACTTTGGTGGCTATTCCAGTTTTTTCGTCTTGGATATGAGGTATCAGTTTTGCACATCTGGATTTGGGGATTTTCTCAAACTCTGTTTAATTAGATGGGGAGAGGCTGTGAACAGCAATTGTAGTCTTTTCCACCGATTTTCAATGGGATTAAAGTCCGGGATTTGGCTGGGCCACTCAAGGAATTTCACATTATTGTTCTGAAGCCTTTCCAGCTTTGCATTGGTTGTATACTTGGGGTCATTGTCCTGTTGGAACGTAAATCTTCGCCCCAATCTAAGGTTGTTTGCGCTCTGAAGCAGGTTCTCATCAAGGATTTGTCTCCATTCATTGTTCAATCTGTCTTTACCAGTCTCTCAGTCCCTGCTGCTGAAAAAAATTCCCATAGCATGATGCTGCCACCACAATGCTTCACGGTAGGGATGGTGTTAGACTGGTGATGAACTAGCTGTGCCTGGTTCTCCAGACATAGCGCTTTGCATTCAGGCCAAAGAGTAAAGTTCAATTTTTGTTTCATAAGACCACAGAATCATGTGATTTATGCTCTGTATTTCACTTGCCTTTTTGCAAACTCCAGGCCTGCTGTCATGTGCCTTTTTTAATCAGGATTGGCTTCCATCTGGCCACTCCATAAAACCCCAGATTGGTGAAGTGCTGTAGAGACTCTTGTCCTTCTGGCAGGCTCTCCCATCTCAACCAATGAACTCTGTAGTTCTGTCAGTGGTTTTTGGTCACCTCCCTGTCATTCTTGCCCAGTTGCTTAGATTGGTCGGACGGCCTGCTCTAGGCAGAGTCTGGGTAGTTCCAGATGTTTTTTATTTCCCAGTGATGGAGACCACTATGCTCTTGGAATCTTTCAACACTAGAAATTGTGGGAGGCCCCGGGGAGGGTCCGGGGCACAACTGAGCAAGAGGACAAGTACATTAGAGTGTCTAGTTTGAGAAACAGATGCCTCACAAGTCCTCAACTGGCAGCTTCATTAAATAGTACCCACAAAACAGCAGTCTCAACATCAACAGTGAAGAGGGGACTCCAGGATGCTGGCCTTCTAGGCAGAGTTCCTCTGTCCAGTGTCTGTTCTTTTGCCCATCTTAATCTTTTACCCTGAGCTAATTGACTTCCGGTGTGAGAACGCTAGGCGCACCTGTGCTGCCGCTTCACGCTGGTACCCGTTTGTTTGCTTGTTGTCTCGTCTGTATTTTGGATATGTTTTTTCTTGGAATCGATCTTCTTGGATTACTCACTGGACTATTTTACACTATCGAAACACTTCCTGGAGTATGCACTGGACTATTTACACGCTTAAATAGTTTTTGGATAACTGACCTGGCTGTTTTCGTGATCCTGTCACACAGTTCGGCTACGAGCCCTCTCCATTCCTATCCTCATATCCCTCGCGACATCTGGTACTGTGAGTTTCCCCTCTCTTTATCATTTTGTGGTGTCAATCCTTGCTATGGTTGGGTAGCCTTCCCTTCTGTGGATTGTGTGGATTTTGGGTCTGATACGGTTCTGGCTAACGTAGTTTAAACCGATAAATTGTTGTTGCAGTTCACGTTGGACATCACCGGTCATGTCGTCACATATCCATTTGCAGGCTTTGTTTTTTGGTCTTTTTTGGTTTGTGCTGTCTTTGAATGACGTGAATCAAATTAGTTTCCCCGAGATGGCTCTACAATTCTCTGCAGCTCATCTCAGAACATTTAAAGGATCGTTCCGATTGGCTCCGGACACCTATAAATGGTGTGAACAACTTGGAGTTTTACGCCGACCGCGCTATATACATCGATCGCGGA
>QNTS01002159.1:20267-55806 GCA_003317085.1 Hucho hucho | reverse complement strand
GTCTTTTTGAACCTTTTCAGTCTGGATTTCGCCCAGCTCATAGCACTGAAACTGCTCTTCTCCGGGTGGTTAACGACATTCTTTTGTCCATGGATGCAGGGCTGATAAACATCCTGATGCTTCTTGATTTAAGCGCTGCTTTTGACACAGTCTGCCATGAAATACTTATCTCTAGGCTTTCTGACATTGGTATCACTGGCTCTGCTCTTTCTTGGCTCATTTCCTACATTAGCGACAGAAAGTATTATATCACTATACAAGGGTTTAGATCTGCCACTGCTTCACTTACACAGGGTGTCCCTCAAGGTTCGGTTCTTGGCCCATTATTATTCATCATCTACATATCTCCACTCGGTGATATCATACGCAGGCACGGACTTCAGTTCCATTGCTATGCTGATGATATTGAAATCTACCTCACCACCAGCTCTGATAGGTTATCTTTGCCTGACTCACTCACTGAATGTATCAGGGACATCAAGAAATGGATGTCCCTGAATTTCCTTAAACTGAATGATAATAAAACTGAGATATTATTGATTGGTTCTACTGCCTCAGCCAAAAGGATTGACCAGTCCTTTGATGTTGATGGAATCCACGTTAAGCCTTCGTCATTGATTCGTAACCTTGGTGTCTTATTCGATTCAACTCTATCTTTTGGCTCTCACATTTCTTCTCGTTAAAAACTCTTTTTTCCATCTTCGTAATATTGCTCATCTCCGATCTTCTCTCACTTTAGCTGATGCTGAAACTCTAATTCATGCATTAATCACTTCACGCCTGGACTATTGCAATGCCTTACTTCTTGGTCTTCCCAAAAAACTTATTGCAAGATTACAGTATGTTCAAAACTCAGCAGCAAGAGTTCTCACCTCCACTAGGCGCTCTGCTCACATCACTCCTCTGCTTCATGACCTTCATTGGCTACCTGTGGCATCACGTATCCACTTTAAGGTACTGCTTCTAACTTTTAAAGCATTAAATGGTCTTGCTCCCCAATATCTCTCTGACTTACTCTATCCTTACCGCCCTGCTCGGCCCCTTAGATCAGCTGAACTTGGTTTGTTGACCGTCCCTCGTTTCCGGTTGTCCACTGTAGGTGGGAGGGCATTTGGTGTTAATGCTCCTCAATTATGGAATTCACTACCTCTTACACTACGCAATACCTCATCCGTGGGTGCATTCAAGATCCAGTTGAAGACATATCTGTTTGACATGCATTTTGGGTAGTGTGTATTCTATGTGACTGCGATGTATGTGTGGGTGTTCTGTACAGTACAGTTTGTACTGTTCTGTGAAGGGAGTAGTACACAGCGCTGTACGAGATCTTCAGTTTCTTAGCAATTTTTCACATGGAATAGCCTTCATTTCTCAACAAGAATAGACTGACGAGTTTCAGAAGAAAGTCTTTGTTTCTGGTCATTTTGAGCCTGTAAACGAACCCACAAATGCTGATGCTCCAGATCAGCAACAAGTCTAAAGAAGGCCAGTTTTATTGCTTCTTTAATCAGGACAACAGTTTTCAGCTGTTCTAACATAATTGCAAAAGGGTTTTCTAATAATCAATTAGCCTTTTAAAATGATTGGATTACCTTGGATTAGCTAACACAACGTGCCATTGGAACACAGGAGTTATGGTTGCTGATAATGGGCCTCTGTACACATATGTAGATATTCCATTTAAAAAAGCAGCTGTTTCCAGCTACAATAGTCATTTACAACATTAACAATGTCTACACTATTTCTAATCAATTTGATGTTATTTTAATGGACAAAGAAATTGCTTTTTTTCAAAGACAAGGAAATTTCGAAGTGACCCCAAGCTTTTGAATGGTAGTGTGTGTGGTGTATGTGTGTGGTGTGTGTGTGTGTGTATGTATGTGTGTGTGTATATATATATATATATATATATATAATTTTTTACTAATACACTGTTATGGTACGACCCATTGCGCATTAAATGTGTAATGTAGGCTTAAAATTATGCTGTTTCTGTAATCTGTATGGTGTCAGGATCATCACTGATCGCAGTTTGTGTGATGTTTCATATACACTGTAATGGCAGGTAATGCACCAGGATCTGATACTGACAATGCACCATCTAAAAGTGAAACCGTACAAGAATGCATGCAAAGATCAAAAAACAATTTTAAGAGTAGTTTTAGTAGTCTCACAATTAGATATCCATTAAGAATGAAAAGCCAAGTCACGTGTAATAATATCACCACTTCTCTCTTCCGGGTGTTGGCAGTCCGCTGACTGGGGTTTGACTAGATTGAATACAGCTTTTGTCAGATTTGACTTTTCGTAGCAGGTTTGGATAATTAGTTTAAGATTAGGAAAAAGGGTCAGAGTTAGCTAAAATGCCCAAAATAAATACACTTTTGACGTTAATTTGACAAAAGCTGTAGCCTTTTCTAGCCATGACCACGTACTGGGTGAAAGGTGATGAGAAGCGCTGCATACACCACGAGCAGGGCAACAACACACACTACCGCCAGCGCCTTCCTCTACAGTCTAGTCAATAGCGGCAACATTATTTTTTATTTTGAATGGACGAGCGAAAACAACCTTTCACGTATCGGAATTTGCAGAATATCGCAAAATACCAAGGTGAGTTTGCTTGTGATGTTTGTGGGGTTAAGCGGGTTCGATCGGACTGCAAACTGAAACTGACCTACATTCGAGCCGTGAAAACAATGCACCGGCCTCGGGCCAACTATTTTATAGCTAGTTAGTGCACTTGTTTCTGCAGTAAGTAGAACTCACTTGCTAGGTAACTATGTTTCATAATATGGTTATGTAGACAGAATTTATATGGTAATCAATTGCTGAGCAATTGTGCTATAAAAGTGCGTATTAATGCGATTGGTACAAGATGGAATTTGATCTCGAATAATAAATTGCATCTGGCCTGCGAGTCTAGCTAGCTGGTCAATTCCATGTTTATGTGGAATTACTATGATACTATACAACCAAATCGGAGTATGTTAAACTTTGAAATCATTGGTTTTTGTTTGGCATACATTTTAAAGTGAAAACCCGGATTCTCAGAGTAATTCCGTTACAATGGAATTGCCCAGCTACAAATTCTACAACTATCATGTAGATAATGACTACTGTAGTAGGGGAGATTGGGGTACGTTGAGCCTAAGGTAGGTTGAGCCACCCTTGTTTCTAGGAACAACAACATTTATAATTTGACCAAATATGGAAAAAGTTGTAAGGAAGTTAACCTTAGGTCCAAAAAACTGGAATTTCACCAGGTCATGAGTTTTGTTGGAGGTTTCATGATGCTTGTATCTTATCCGAAGTAAATAATTTTAAAGATTGTTCTATAAAAATGCAAACTCAGCTCCATCATTCATTGAATCAGATGAACCCACTGATATTGCCAACTACTTGAATTATTTTTTCACTGGCAATATTAGCAAACTTAAGCATGACATGCCAACAACAAAAGCAGACACTACACATCCAAGTATAATTGACCAAATCAAATTTATTTATAAAGCCCTTCTTACATCAGCTGATGTCACAGAGTGCTGTACAGAAACCCAGCCTAAAACCCCAAACAGCAAGCAATGCAGGTGTAAAAGCACGGTGGTTAGGAAAAACTCCCTAGAAAGTCCAGAACCTAGGAAGAAACCTAGAGAGGCTGTGAGGGGTGGCCAGTCCTCTTCTGGCTGTGCCGGGTGGAGATTATAACAGAACATGGCCAAGATTTTAAAATGTTCATAGATGACCAGCAGGGTCAAATAATAATAATCACAGTGGTTGTCGAGGGTGCAACAGATCAGCACCTCAGGAGTAAATGTCAGTTGGCTTTTCATAGCCGATCATTCAGAGTCTCTCTACCGCTCCTGCTGTCTCTAGAGAGTTGAAAACAGCAGGTCTGGGACAAGATAGCACGTCCAGTGAACAGGTCAGGGTTCCATAGCCGCAGGCAGAACAGTTGAAACTGGAGCAGCAGCACGACCAGGTGGACTGGGGACAGCAAGGAGTCATCAGGCCAGGTAGTCCTGATGCATGGTCCAAGGGCTCAGGTCCTTAGAGAGAGCGAGAATACTTAAATTCACACACTGAGAGAGGAGGGGTCGGGAGACACTGTGGCCCCGTCCGACGATACCGCCCGGAAAGGGCCAAACAATCAAATTGTATTGGTCACATACACATGGTTAGCAGATGTTAATGCGAGTGTAGTGAAATGCTTGTAATACATAAAAAAATAAAAATAAATACTGCATAGTTTCCTAAGGACTCGAAGCGAGGCGACCATCTCTGTCGGCGCCATCTTGTGATGAAAAAATGCAGTGGAACTGGCTTCAAGGTCCATATTTGAGTGTGAGGGGTATAGAGAATCAATGTACCATCTAAACCACTGTGAAATATTTTCAATAACCAAAAATATTGTATTATCAGCTGTTTGAAGCTGGTGTACAAAAGTAAAAGACTCAAACTAAACTTAAGAATGGGAAGCATAGAAATAGCTGACAGAACAGATCTACTGCTTCTTAGACTTGCTTTGAACGAGAATGACAGATCTATAACTCACATTGAATTGGGTCAGGTTGCCCAAAAAGTTACATATTGCAGCTTAAAAATATGCTTAAAGTGATTAAAAGCTAAAAAAAAATAAAAGAAAGTGTTTGGAAAAGAAAGACATGGTTTTAAAAAGGTAGGGGTATTATTTCATTCAGTATAGACATTTGTAGGTGCTTTAATTTACCCTGTCCTGCAGCTCAACTTACCCCATGGTATGTGGTGCCACGAGACCACTTTTTGTGTGACCATCTATGTTTTCAAAACTGTTTACATTAATTCTGATTATTTCTAGGGATAAACATCATCCTGAAATATATATATATTTTTTAGAAAGAATGCTATATTTCCTTTGAAAAATGTCTCAACTTACCCCACTCTCCCCTACAGTTAGCCTGGTCTGAGATCTGTTTGCGCTTTCCAAGTGTTTACAAAACAAAATACGCTAGACAAGGCGGGATCTTTTTGTTGGTAAAAATTCATCATGCGAGACATTTCTCACCTGGCACATGCGCAAACCATGTAAACATCTGCAAGACTTCGGTTAGAATGCATGCATCGCATGCATGTACTTCCTTCCGTCTTGTGCACGTGCTTTAGTTGATGAGAAAACAAATTCTGATAACCACACACACCCGCATTTTGAATTCGGTTTAATAATACTTTAAATCATTTAATTTCGACCAGCTGATGGACCAACCCCATGGACAATCGTCAGAGTAGGTTCAAATGAAGTTTATTCAACATTCTGTGAAGGAACTGTTTCGATTTTTTTTTTTTAAATCTAAAAGTGAGATGAGAGTGGAGGCTTGTCCAGTCTGTAATAAATATTGTTATTACTGGACATAACTGCTGCTTCTTGCACAAACACACCCCGCCTGTGCACCCAGACATACTCAGTGCCCTCCTGATACTAGACACACACGCACGCACCCAGAAATAGATAACTGACTAACGCACCCCACAGCACTGTCAAAACAGGAAGCGCCCGAACAGGGACACACTGTTAGTTTCGACAAGGCCATCCCGAGACTCCCACACACACACACACAACAGATGTCTGTAAGAAGAGACTTGAAGCCACACACACACACACACACAACAGATGTCTGTAAGAAGAGACTTGAAGCCACACACACACACACACACATTCCACCCTAGGTTGAGACTCAAAGACAAAGTACGACCCTAGGAGCAAATGGGACCTCGACACCAGATCTGAACAGGACCGCCCTCATCCCACAACAACCAGTGAGGAGAACGACTGCCAGAATCTACCTACGTCATTAATATGTACATAATGTAGTGCACATCATGTTTCGGGGCTCTTCTCTGATAGTTCCCTCTGAACTAAATGAGCGAGTCCGTGCACGTTAGACAAGATATCTTTACAACAATAAACTGCCTTCGCAATATTTGAATCCGCCCTGTCCTGCGTCTTGACTTGATCACTTTTCTCTGGTAATTGAAACACCAACAAGTCCACACTTGGATTCATAGAATCTACCAGGCTAGGGGACAGTAGGTCTATGGCTATCCAGATGTTTTGGTACTGTAGGGGACAACATGGCTAACCAGGTGTTTTGGTATATTAGGGGACAACATGGCTATCCAGATGTTTTGGTACTGTAGGGGACAACATGGCTAACCAGGTGTTTTGGTGCTGTAGGTGACATGACCAGCCAGGTGTCAGAGTTCCCCGCTGAGCGGACGTTCCAGTACCAGCATAGTCTGCCTTCTCTCCCTGTACCGTCTCTAGAGGGGAGCCTTGCCAAGTACCTGGATGCAGGTGAGATGCCAGCTGCATGTGTGACAGAGAAGCGCCGTTAGCATGGACCCTGGACAAAAATGTGTCTAGTTAATGAAATGTCTGTGTGTATTTTCCAGTGCGGCCGTTTGCTACAGAGGAGGAGTACCAAGTGACTGCAGCCATAGTGAAGAGGTTTGGAGAGGGCATCGGTAAAGACCTGCACCAAAAACTACTGCAGAGAGCCAGGACACGCAGGAACTGGGTACACACACTAAACACACACAACACACTGCACAGCCTGAACCTGTGGGAACTGGTCACACCATGCTCGACCCTGAGCAACTACAAAAGGGAATCTTTGAGTGTTTTAAATACTGCAGTCATTACGGTGTCTCCCTGCAGTTTCATTGTCTATTGTGTGTGTGTTTTCCCCCAGTTGGAGGAGTGGTGGTTGGATGCAGCCTATCTGGAATTGCGTTACCCCTCCCAGTTGAATGTGAACTTCGGAGGTCCTGCACCCTACCTAGAGCACTGCTGGCCCCCTACAGAGGGAGTACAGCTACAGAGGACCAGCATAAGCATGTGGCACACTCTACAGTACTGGGACCTGCTCCGCACGTAAGACACTCACATTGAGTGTACAAAACTTGCTTTTTCCATGACATAGACTGACCAGGTGAATTCAGGTGAAAGCTATAATCACTTATTGATGTCACCTGTTAAATACACTTCAATCAGTGTATATGAAGGGGAGGAGACATGTTAAAGAAGGATTTTTAAACCTTGAGATTAATTGAGACATGGATTGTGTGTGTCATTCAGAGGTTGAATGACAGGTTAGATAAAATATTTAAGTGCCTTTTGAACGGGGAGTCAACATAGGCCAGCATCCCTGTGGAAAGTTTTCGACAACTTGTAGAGTCCATGCTTCGGCGAATTGAGGCTGTTCTGAGGGCAAAAGGGCGTGCAACTCAATATTAGGAATGTTTTGTACACTCTGTGTATATATATTAAGGTTACACACGCATCACAACTACTGCTACCAGACTCTTACGAGTGCTAAATAATGCACAATTTAAACACTTGCCCTCCAATCCCCCCCTTCCCCAAAACACGTCAATATTGAACTATAAATTGTGCCTTCCTGTGTTATAGTCGTTTAAAATATTTATTCTATTCTACTGAGCCAGTTACTTCATGTTCATATTATTTTGTTTTATTTCTTATAGTTGTTCCATTGTCGAGAAGGAACCTGCAACTAAGCATTTAGTTGGACGGTGTATATGTACCTTGTGTATCCCTACACACACACACGTTCAGTTCACACACTCTCTGACTGTGTTGTCCCCGACAGGGAGAGGCTGGACCCTCATAAGGCTGGTAATGTGGCGTTGGATATGGACCAGTTCAGAATGCTGTTCTGTACATGCAAAGTTCCTGGAGTCACCAAGGATACCATCATCAACTACTTTAAGACAGGTAGGTGACCCCCCCCCCGACACCGCTATGCAATATGATGTTTGTGTTTTGTTTTTGTGTGTGTGTGGATGTGTGTATTGATTACTTTAATAAATGAAGGTCAGTCAATCTGGAAAATTTCAAGAACGTTGAACGTTTCTTCAAGTGCAGTCACAAAAACCATCAAGCGCTATAATGAAACTGGCTCTCATGAGGACCGCCACAGGAAAGAAAGACCCAGAGTTACCTCTTCTGCAGAAGACAAGTTCATTAGAGTTACCAGCCTCAGAAATTGCATCCCAAATAAATGCTTCACAGAGTTCAAGTAACAGACACATCTCAACATGAACTGTTCAGAGGAGACTGTCTGAATCAGGCCTTCATGGTCAAATTGCTGCAAAGAAACCACTACTAAAGGACACCAATAATAAGAAGAGATTTGCTTGGGCCAATAAACACAAGCAATGGACATAAAACTGGTGGAAATCTGTCCTTTGGGCTGATGAGTCCAGATTTGAGATTTTTGGTTCCAACCACCGTGTCTTTGTGAGACGCAGAGTAGGTTATTGGATGATCTCTGCATGTGGGGGTTCCCACCGTGAAGCATGGAGGATGAGGTGTGATTGTGTGGGGGTGCTTTGCTGGTGACACTCAGTGATTTATTTAGAATTCAAGGCACACTTAACCAGCATGGCTACCACAGCTTATAGAGAACCCCACAGCGATACACCATCCCATCTGGTTTGACTATAATTTGTTTTTCAAAAGGACAATGACCGAACACATCAGGACAATGACCCAAAATAAGGGCTATTTGACTAAAGAGAGTGATGGAGTGCTGCATCAGATGACCTGGTCTCCACAATCACCCGACAACCCAATTGAGATGGCTTGGGATCATTTGGACTGCAGAGTGAAGGAAAAGCAGCCAATAAGTGCTCCGCATATGTGGGAACTCCTTAACTGTTGGAAAAGCATTCCAGGTGAAGCTGGTTGAGAGAATTCCAAGAGTGTGCAAAGCTGTCATCAAGGCAAAGGGTGGCTACTTTGAAGAATATAAAATATAGGTTGATTTGTTTAACACTTTTTTTTTTTTTTTTTGGTTACTATATGATTCCATATGTGTTATTTCATAGTTTTGATGTCTTCACTATTATCCTACAATGTAGAACATTGTAAAAATAAAGAAAAACCCTTGAATGAGTAGGTGTGTCAACTTTTGACTGGTACTGTATATATTGGTGTTTTTTCTGTGTGTGTGTTGTAGAGAGCGAGGGTCCATGCCCCTCCCATGTGGTGGTGATGTGTAGGGGGCGTTTCTTCTCGTTTGATGCAGTGTGTGACAGCCACATTCTTACCCCTCCAGAGCTGCTCAGGTATTCTGACCGGTGGATATTTAAGTATATTTGTGTGCATCTGCATATATTTATATGCCTTTGTGTGTGTGTGTGTGTGTGTGTGTGTGTGTGTGTGTAGGCATCTGACCCATGTGAAGCAGTGTTGTGAGGGGGAGCCTGCGGGAGACGGAGTCGCCGCTCTCACCTCAGAGGAGAGGACACGCTGGGCTAAGGTGTGTGTGAAGTTGGCTGTATAGGATGGACATCACCATGCCCTAAACCTCTCTCTCTGTCTCTNACACACACACACACCCTCTCACACTGTAGACAGAAATTTGCAATAGCAAGTTGAGTTTGTAAAGGTAAAAGAGCAGACTTGAGTCCAGGATGCGGTCAAAGTACAATGCAAAGGATAATAAATAGCACCAGAGGCTAAGAAGCTAACTTTGAGTCAAACAATGAGAGCAGTGGGACTTGCCACTTTGTGATGTTGTCCGGTACAGAGAGTGAGATCTTTTTAAGTTGTGTGTAAGCATTTAAGCAGGTTACACATGTTTTGATTGTAAGCAAAGATATGTCTGGATATGACATCTGGGTTGTCGTCTTGCATCCTTGTTGGCCCCTACAACACACACACCACAGACAACCATACCATCCTGAGTGTAATCTGACCTTTTGACCTTTGCCCCCAGATGACCCGGGAAGCGCTGACAGGAGACCCCACCATCCGCTGGGGAGACAAGTCCTACAACTCCATCTCCTTCGCTGACGGAACCTTCGGATCCAACTGTGACGTGAGTTGCTGTTTTGTAGAGAGAGATGATTTGAAATAACAATACTCCTCTGTTAGCAGTAGTGTAATGTGTTTTGTTGTGAGTGTGCTCCTATATATGGTAATTGCTGGTGTGTTGCAGCATGCCCCATTTGAAGGCATGGTGCTGGTAACTCAGGGTTACTACGTGGATCAGCAGCTCAAAGCTACAGACGGCAAGTGGAAGGTAAATTATTTTAAGTGACTGTATATCTTGTTTGTCCTTAATTCCAAGTACCTTACTTTCACTGTAAGCAAACAGTATATTTGTTGATGTGTGTCTGTGTAGGGCTCTGAGACAGTGCGGCCTATGCCTCTTCCTGAAGAGTTGGTCTTCACTGTGGATGACAGAGTCAGGAGTGACGTTGCACATGCCAAGCATCAGTACTTTGAGACTGTGAGCACACACACACACACATTCATGACTGTGCGTCGCCCTGGTGGTCAGATTGGACCATCGGTGGTGTTGTGTTGATCACAAACCCACCCTCACAGGCCCTTACACTCCTCAACACACACACAACCCAAATCTTTGTGTCATATCTGGTTTGACAGACACCTGTGTGTGCGTCTCCAGACTCAGGACTTGCAGGTGGTGTGTTATGCGTTCACCTCGTTTGGGAAAGCAGCCATCAAACAGAAGAAGCTCCACCCAGACACCTTCATACAACTGGCCCTTCAACTGGCTTATTACAGACAGCATGGGAGGTAACACCATCCACCCAGCCAGGGCCGGCTCTAGCCTTTTGGGGGCCCAAAGCGAGATTTTGTTGGGGCCTAAGCTAGGCCATGGGGTGGAGAGACATTTCTTTCAGTTTTAAAGCTAATTTCTTGTAATTCTACACATTTTGCCATGACTTATGCCATGTTAATGAGTGAGAGTGACTAACAAAATCAATAGGGGCCCCCTGGAGGTCATGGCCCTAGGCACGTGCCCTGCATACCTGGTCAGTGTTCAGCCATGATCACAAGTTTAGATAGCTGGCTAGACTTACTTACCAATTAAACATTTTTTAAGAAGACATGGCGAATTGAGTGGCTGCCAGAGCTGACATAACAAGAGAGATTGCTGGTGCACAACCAAATTTCGAACTTCCAACTCGTGTATTCTACTATTCTAACTCTCAAATAATTATAATTTTGGGGGAGGGTGAGGGCTGCCTAGCGGCCTGGGGCCCTAAGCGACGGCTTAAGTCTCTTGTGCCTGGAGCCGGCCCTGCATCCACTATCCATCCAATTAATACATTCATCCACCCAACATTCATCCATCCACCCACCCATCCATCAAATTCATCCATCCTTCCTGCCCAATATTCTTTCCATAACTGATGATTGATTGATGATCCCCCCTCCCAGGTCAGGTAGTTGCTATGAGACAGCGATGACCAGAAGGTTCTACCACGGCAGGACTGAGACCATGAGGCCCTGTACTCTGGAGGCACAGAACTGGTGCCATACCATGCTCCTCCCTACAGCCAGCGTAAGAGTGTGTGTGTGTGTGTATCCAGTAAATGATTAGTTCTTCATGCATTGTCATGCCATACATGTAAATCTGGCGACCAGGCTACTTACACTCTGACTTTCTGTGTGTCTCCCAGGCGGAGGCTAAGAGGAAAGCCCTGCTGTTGGCCTTCAACAAGCACAACAAACTGATGGCTGAGGCACAGAACGGAAAAGGTTTTGACAGATATCTGCTGGGCCTGTACCTGATCGCCAAGGAGGAGGGACTTCCTATGCCAGACCTTTTCACTGATCCACTGTATTCCAAGAGGTGTGTTTGTTTGTGTGTGTGTGTGTGTGTGTTTATGGTGTTTGTCATTTATGTGTGTTCTCTCTCCAGTGGCGGGGGCGGTAACTTTACCCTGTCCACCAGTCTGGCTGGCTACACCACAGTTCATGGGGTGGGCGTTCCCATGGTGCACCATGGCTACGGGTTCTTCTACCGCATCGGAGACGACAGGTGGGCTAACACACACAAGACCTGGACTATGGACAATGACCATTCATTTAATGAATAAACATTTTTTCTGATTATTGTTGTCTTGTTTGACATTGTATTGCATTGTTAGGAGCTAGTAACATATGCATATCACTGCACCCGCTATAACGTCTGCTAAACTGTGTACGCGACCAATAAACTTTTATTTGATTTTGAACAGTTATTTCAGCTATTTGGTCTCTCATGTAGTTAGTAGAATTTAGTACATCTGTCTTCTCTATGATGGCCTGATAGAAGCTTCTGGTGTCTGACTTGTACTTCCTGTTTCAGGATCGTGGCTTCCTGTTCGGCGTGGAAGTCCAGTCCAGAGACGGATGCAGAGACACTGTTCCAGAACCTGGTTACCTCCCTACATGAGATGCTACATCTCGCTACCACAGCTCAGCTCTAACACACACACACAGAGTTTCTAGATGGCAGCCAATCATAATAATTGAATTTTGCACAGATCAATGCAAAGGCATTGTAACAATGCGGCAGGTAGCCTAGAGGTTAGAATTTGGCCAGTTACTGAAAGGTCGCTAGTTCGAATCCCTGAGCCAATAAGGCACTTAACCCTAATTGCTCCAGGGTCGCTGTTGATAATAGCAGACCTTTGACATGACCCCACTCTCCGGGGTTGTCTCGGGGGGGGGGGAATATGCAAAAAACACATTTCTAATGTGAAATAGGACAAGTATAAGCAGCCACCAAATTATTATTATTATAATGCAGCCTTTGATTGTTTTCTAAATGTTTACAAAAAAAAAAATATTTGTTTAAATGCAGCTCAATAAATGTGTTTATTTTGCACTTTAATTAATGTAATTTTCTGTGATTTTTTTTTGTGTAGAGCTAGATTTGGAATTTCCTGTTTTAAAATGTATAGATTTAACTTCCTACCATGATTCCACAAATGCAGGTAATGCCTCCTTGTTTTGGCCTGTTTGCTTCTGATTCGTTCCTAGTGAAAATGACTCAAGACTAAAAGCCCCTGGCACTAGAATGAGTTATACCATAGAGATAGATAGAAGACTGTAGTGCCCGCATGGGCAGTGCCACTGAGGACTTCCTATGGGTGGCAGGTAGCCTAGCGGTTAAGAGCATTGGGACAGTTACCGAAAGGTCGCTGGTTCGACTCCCCAAGCCGAGTAGGTGAAAAATCTGTGACCTTGAGCAAGGCACTTAACCCTAGTTTCTCTTGTAAGTCACTCTGGATGAGAGCATCTGCTAAATGACTAAAATGTAAAAATGTATGGGTTAAGGAAGGATCGCATAATTCCATCCAGGTCACCAGGATTATACTTGTAAAGGAGACATTCCATAACTGCAGGTGGCAGTATATCGCAAACCTTTGGTTTATATCTGTTCAAACAACACACTCTAGGTGAAAGTGTGCTAGCCTGGGTACCAGTCTTTTTGCTAACATTCCATTGCTTGCCACTCCTGGCATTTTCCAAAGAGACTGGCCTTACTTCAATCTTCAAATATGGACATTCTATCATTAATGAGCTTGAGGACATCAGAGGATTTGATCCTGATTCAATAACCCTTATAGCTATCCTCACAGATCTTGGTGTCCTGTTGCTAAGCTATGTTTTTTTTGCTAGCTCAAGTCGCTAACTTGCGTCTTAAAGGAGCTACATGTAAACACTTTGCATTGTAATTTCATAAAATCTCTAATATATCTGCAGTAATAGTGGAATGATAGTGTTTCACAATATTTTCACAAAAATGTTATTTTGGGCCATTACAAAATCGCATTCTAAAATGCAGACTTTTTCCTATTTGGCAACAAAAGCCAGACCGGCTTCTGTTAAGATGGGAAAACTGCATCCCCCTCTCTTCCATCCCGCGACACTAAGAGGCGTGGTCATCGCCTCCTCGAGCACAACGAACAAAGGCAGACCTGGGAAAGCGACCAATGTAGAAATCGCTCTGTCATTTCCTGGCTGCTAAAACTCAACACTCTTCGTTAAATTTCAGTTTGTGAGAAAACAATAACTAAATCGTGTAGGGAATCGTTGTACCATCTAAATCGCTGTGAAATATATATTCAATAACAAAAATAGTGTCCATCATGGTCCATGCAATCTGGGATTCTTTGTATAGCACTAACATCTCCACCATGTTACAGGGGAATGGCATGCGGCGGACTTCTTTGGAATACAACCTACTGTAGTTAATAGTGTAATCTGTGTAATACTGAAGAATTATATGAGACGATGTCTGGAGTTAATGGAGCAGGTGTGGATATACTCCAAGCTATCTTCCCAGTCTGCCACAGAAATGTCAGACCCTAGTTCTTCCTCCCATTTTGCATTAATGGCATCTGTAGAAGGTGTGCTAACAGATTGAAAAGCGTAATATCGACGAGATATCTGCTTGTCTGGTGGTGGGGTGGGGCATATTTTTATGCATCCGTCAAACATTTAGCATTCCAAACTGTTGGAAGGTGTTTTCTAACACTTTCTAATCTGTATGTATCTGAAAACGTTACTTCTGGGAAGATTATAAGTTTCCCTCAGCAACTCAAAGGAGGCAAAGGTTCCTTCTATATATTGATCCCCTATGGTATTTATCCCTAGCTCTCCCCATCGCTCAAAGGTGTTATCAAGGTTAGAGGGGGCAACAGGGAGGGATTCCTGGCAACAGGGAGCATGAATGATACTGGTCTAAAGTCAAAGTGGACTTTAATTTGCTTCCAGATTCGGACTGTGCTGTGTATAATAGGATTGTTACTATAAAGTGACATCTCCAAATTGACAGGCGACAAAGTCACAGCGCCAATAGAGAAGGGGTGGCAATCCTCACGCTCCATACTAAGCCAACTGGATGACGGAAGTGCGTCATCTAGCAAAAACGTAACAGTGCGGAGGTTAGCGGCCCAATAGTAAAATATAACATTTGGGAGAGGCAATCCTCCTTCCATCTTGGATTTACAGAGGTGTTTTTTTTACCTATCCTGTGTGTTTTATAATCCCAGATGAATGGATTTATAATTGAGTCCAGTTGTTTATGAAAGGACTTAAGTATGAATACTGGGATGTTCTGGAATAGGTAGAGCAGTTGTGGGAGGAAGACCATTTTAATGGCATTAATTCTTCTGAGCAGAGAAATTGGGAGAGTTCTCCAAAATTGTATGTTTGCCTTGAGTTTTTGCATCAGAGAGGGGAAATTCTCTTTAAACAGTGAGGAGTATTGTTTGGTAACTACAATTCCTAGGTAGGTATATTTTTCTGAAGATAACTTAATTGGAAGAAGTTCTAACCAAGAGGTGTTTTACAACTGTATGGGCATTAATTCACTCTTGTTCCAATTTATTCTGTATCCCGAGAAGGTACCAAACAAATTAATCAAATCAAGAATAGCAGGAATACTATATTGGGGTTCTGTTACATTGAAGAGAATGTCATCTGTGTATAGAGAAATCTTATTTAGAGTATCTTTAGTATTATAGCCGTGTATTGCTGCATGAGATCTGATCGCCTGAGCGAGAGGTTCAATAATTAGAGCAGAGGCGACAGCGCACAACCCTGCCTTGTCCCTCTATAAAGGTTAAATCGGGGCGACAATGATTGGTTAGTGAGTATTCTCGCACAGGGGTTCCTATATAAAAGCTGGATCCAATTTATGAACCCATCTCCAATATTACATTTCTGTAGGACCTCGAATAGATAGGACCACCCAACTTGGTCAAAGGCCTTTTCGGCATCAAGAGATATAACAGCAAGGTCCACGTTGGGTAACCTCTGAGCATACATAATGTTGAAGAGGCGCTGGAGATTGAAGAATGAGTTTCTGTTCGGGATGAAGCCGGTCTGGACCAATTTGCCCACTAAAGTGCTTAGCCAGAGTTTTTGCTAAAATATTTTGGTCTGTAATTAAGGAGAGATATTGGTCTATATGACCCTACCTCTTCGAGGTCTTTACCCTTCTTATGTATAACTGTAATGAACGCCTCATCCAAAGTAGGTGGGAGAGCTCCATCCTCATTGGCCTGAACCAACATTTTGTGCCGGTAGGGAGAGAGCATGTTGCTGAATGTTTTATAGAATTCACCAGGGTATCAATCTGGGCCCGGGGTCTTGCCACTCTTTAGAGATTTAATTGTTTCTCGAATTTCTCCAAGAGATATTTCCTTATTCAGGAAGTTGGAATCTTCCTGGTTCAGGGCAGGGAGATTAGTCCTTCATTACAATTAAGAGGTTAGGATCTGCTTTATATGTGTATATAGAGTCTCGTAAAACTGATGGAATCTGTCATTGATGTCTTTGGGGGAAGAGAGTAATTCCCCTATGCAGTTGTTTCGAAGTTGTCTGGCAAGTAATTTGTGTAGTTTGTCACCAAACTCAAAATATTTTTGCTTGGCATAGAGAAAATATTTAGCAATTTTCTGAGAGAATTTGATTATATTCAAATTTTAGAGGTAATTTATTTGTTTCTCCATAGAGGGATGGCTAGCATTTTCCCTATCCAGTAAGTGAATTTGTCCCTCCAATTCTACAAATTTTTCTCTGTTTTGCCTACTCATGGCAGACTGAAAGGAGATTATACAGCCTCTCAAAGCCTTCAGTGTTTCCCACAATAATGCTGGGGAAGTCTGTGTTGTCGTTGGTATCAAATAAAAATGTAATTAGGTCTTTAAGATGTTCACAGAATGCTGGTTCTGTGAGGAGCTGAGGATTCAACCTCCAGACCCTCTCGTTTGATATGTCACCCAATCTCAGGGAGAAGGTGAGTGGACTGTGGTCAGAGATTATAATATCATGATACCTCACATTAAAGGTATAGGGGAGTAATTTCACATCAACCAAGACAGGCATCGCTCTGAACTCCAACGACATCCGGGAGCAACAATAAAACTTCAGTCGGCAGCCCTTACTGAGACCGTTTAATAAGGTTTCACCCGTTATGGCACAGAATGGATTTGAGTCTGAGAGCAGACTAACACACAATGACAAGGCGCTCTAACCCGCGCGGGGGATTGGTGTATATTCCCGGATAAACTTCTCTGCGTCCAAAACCGAGGAGAGCCAAATCTCACCAGAAGGAGGGTTAATTCTGAGTCTGGCAGGGAAGAGCAAGGCTGGGCGAAGATGGAGTTTGTAGAGTTTGGTCATGACATCTCTGTGGCGGGCGCAATGCTTTGCCACATCGGGCGCATAATCCTCAGACATGGAATGGTTGTCCTTTATGTAACAGGTTACCCCTCATTCGAGCCTCACACAGGATAAGATCCTTGGTCTTGAAACTGTGACAACAGAGGATTACTGGGCGGGGATGTTGGCCCGGTCCAGGCACGGGGACAAGAGCGCGATGTGCACAGTCCAGCTGCGGATCCGAAGCCAAAACATCCGATCCCATTGTATCCCTCAATAGCTTGGCGAAGAAGTGCCAGCCTCCACCCCCTCTGCCAGACCAACAACGCGAAGGTTATGACGTCTGGATCGGCCCTCTAGGTCGACCACTTTCACAGAAAGCCTCTGTACACTATCCTGCAAGGACGTGCATAGCTTCTCTAACTCGTCGATCCTACCAGCGTTGAATTCAGAAGCCTTCTCAAGGTCCACAATACTCTGGCCCTGCGAATCAACCGTTCTATTGGTGCTCTCGATTTTGGTGTCCAGTTCAGCAATAGTAGTCTTAAAATCCTCCGATATAGCAAAACGTAGTTCTCCCGGAGCCCGGGTTAAGTTCTGAAAGTGTCACGTTGTTACCTGTGCCTTCCGCCAATTCTGTCTCGTTGTTTGGTGGGGAGGAGGCCTCCGATGAGAATTTATTGTCCTTTGTCGCCTATTACTCGGCATGTTCACATAGAAAATTACAATATTGTATTAGAAAGAGACTTATGTTGTAAAAAGTGCTGTAAAGTAGGTAAAGTTTGTTTCGTAAAAAAGTTGCAGGAGCCTCTCTCACACAGCCATTCACTCCAACATGCTAGCTCCGCCCCTCAATGATGTTTATCTTGAACAAATAAATGAATTATCTCTATTGATGCTTATTGCTTTGAACTGAACAAGTTAGAAGGACAAATTATACATACATTATTTTATGGAAATTATAAATGAGTCCCATTGAAAACAAATTAAGGCCAGTCTACACACCACAGAGTTTTACTGTGTTTTGCAAATGTATTTTTTGCACTTGGTACATGTATACTGTTTCCCTGTCCTTCTTGGGTCTACACACACATCGCAGCACTTCTTGTTGCTACCAGCTGCAATCTAGAATGATGAAAACACTTAGTTCAGGAATTTTACTAACATCTCACTCACTCACATATAGTTACAGCAGGCCAAGATAGGAGAGTCAGACACACACACATGCAACAATATCACCCACACTTACGTCCGGTATTGGAGTTCTGTGGGTCGGGCAGATTGGGAACCAGCATCCTCCTCCTGAATCCTCCTCATGATGGCTGCAGATGCTGGGGTCCTTGGGAAATGTTGCCTCCTCTGGATTTGAGGTCTTACCAATGCCTTGCCCAGCTCCTTGAGAAAGAGCAGTCTCCTCTAGAGCTTCCCTCGGTTCCAATCTGGGTTCAACGCCATCCAGATGACAAACACGTTGTATGATGAGATGTCCAAGATGTTGAAGAACATCACAAGTGGACAGTGTAAGATTCTTTTGCAGCTCTAGCCAGTAACCAGCTTGTCTAAATTACCCACCCCTCCTTTTGTGGTATTGTAATCCATTAGGATTTCTGGTTTTTGATGTTCCTGGCCTCAGATTCTCCCATCCCTATGCAGCATACTCATGAGTACCACGTTTGCCTTTCTTTGGCATGTAGGACACTAGGAGGACACTAGGGACGTGTCGGCCTTGAACACAAACTTAAGAAGAATTTATACAGTAGGACTGTTCTGTGTATTCAACAGCTGAGGTGGGAGCTCTGGCTTGTTTTTTCGTACTGTTCCTACCATCGTCAGCTTCCTCTTGAGGAGCTCCTATCCCAGCTTGTGCGAAGTAAAAAGGTTATTGCATGTGATGCTGTGGCCACGGAGTCCCTGTGTCACGTCCAGGACAACCCTCATCCCTTGGTTCTTCTCAGGGGCTCCTCCATCTGGCTTCCCCGTATATACACTTGCAAGTTCCACGCATATGAGGAACCAGCATCACAGATCTTGATTCCATATTTTGCGGGTTTAGACGGAATGTACTGCCTGAAGGGGCAGTGGTCCCTAAATGGAATAAGCTGCTCATCAACAGTAATGATGGGACCAGGGTTGTAAAACAGGGAAAGGCAATCCACCCACTTGTCCCACACTGACCTGATTGCAGAGCTGGTCTGGTGTCTCGGTTATTGAAGCAGATAATCCTGGAAATAATGTGGATGTTTTCCAGAGACATTGTTGCACAGAAAAGTTATCTGCCAGTTTCTGCATCCCACAGTGATTCTGTGGATTTCCCTTTGGATCCAGAAACGCCAACAAGGATAAGCACCCAAAGTATGCATGTAAATGAGCTTGGTCCATCTCCTTCCATCTCTCTCCAAAAACATGCCTTCCCTCCAAATTAGTGCAGTCCAGAATGATTTTCTGGAGAGTGTCTGGGATGAACTGTTCAAAATAAGACTTTGTGTCCTGCACATGAGTAAGTATAAACCCATTTCAAATTCCTTATATAAAGCAAACCAGACGGCACCACATACATTTTTTAAATTTTATTTACTGATAGCCAGGGGCATGCTCCAACACTCAGACATCATTTAAAAACAAAGCATGTGTTGAGTTAGTCCTCCAGATCAGAGGCAGTAGGGATGACCAGGGATGTTCTCTTGATAAGTGTGTGAATTGGACCATATTGCTGTCCTGCTAAGCATTCAAAATGTACTTTTGGGTGTCAGGGAAAATGTATCGAGTAAAAAGTACATTATTTTCTTTAGGAATGTAGTGAAGTAAAAGTTGTAAAAAATATAAATAGTAAAGTACAGATACCCCAAAACTACTTAAGTAGCACTTTAAAGTATTTTAACTTACGTACTTTACACCACTGAGCATAGGCCAATGAAGAGAGTGGATAAACAGATTTTAGGCCTACAATATGAGGAAATGATAATCCACCAACTTTCCAGTTGCAATCACCTATTCAAGCAGATTTTTCCCGCAATTGTATTTTGAAATATTGCTAAATACCTTCTAGCTGCTGCCTGCTGTTCATTTACAACCACAAGTCAACAATCAGCTGTTTTTATATTTGCTGAGCTGACTGCCCATTTGCTGGATTTCCGACAGTAGACTAGGCCTATGAGCTCATAATGTGACAAAACACAATCTACAGCAATATTTTTAAACAAGCTATTGATCCTCTGTGGCTAAATTATGATGGTGTAGTATTTATTTAATGATTTAATTTATTTACAGAGACAGGATTAGTTATATAATTTGGCAAATGTATTTCAATTTATTTGCAGCAATTCCAGCACCCCTATGTGTTTTTCCATGCACTGTGCTCTCCCCATTGCCAAATAAATTAATCAACACTTCTATTGAATTATTAATTCAATTGATTGTGATCAGTAACCCCATGAGGTTATAGTGGTGGTAGGCCTACTGTGGACAATTACGAGAATACATTCAGTAAGTCAATGAAGCCAATAGTGGTTTCAGCTATATTGTTATTGAAACAATGTAGTCCTCATGACCTTTTTAAACAATACAAAATACGTCAAATGACTATGGGAAAAGTGTACAAATATGTATACGCATCAGTAGGCTAAGAGACTGAAATGAATCAGAAAAGTTCAGGAAAACATCAGGGAAGCTCATCGGCATTGTTTTCAATTGCTAGACTAATGATCATGGCACTCACCTCAACTTAGCTAACATGTCCCGGGCTAATTGTAACCAAATATCCAAACGGAGATTCAGTGAAAACAAAAATGCGACATTGATTGATTTATCAAGATGAGTTCCCGTGCTTGTCTCAAAGCAGCGGAATCATACTGTCCCAATCAAAACGGTGCTGGAATTATCAGTTGACCACACATGGCAATTGTTTTCCATGTATTATAACCAGTGGTATAGTGCCATTATTTTGTATGTAGCCTAACGGAGCACCATTTGTATTATTAAGCCATCGTTTCTGAATGAAGGTCAGATCCGACATGAACCCTATTGTATAAAATCATTTTAGAATATACAGACAATGCATCATCCAAATTACAGACGATGCATCATCCTATACCTACACATGCTGTAAGTAACTAAAGGCAAATGTCTATTTTTGAATTCGTAAAACACCAAATTAGGCCTACCTTATTATAAAATATGCTATCATCACTGTAAATCGTGAATGACAATTCTTCACGTTTTACAGGTCAAACGTCCATGCTGCATGCATACCAACCATTTGATCCCAATCACTTTCATGGGAATATGCACTTCGATATTCTTGAATGATGTAAGTGTGACCTTCCTGGTCACGTCCCTAAAGTCAGTGAGTCAACACAGGAAAGAGTAATGGACGGATAGTTAATTTATTCCCAAAGCTGCAATCATGGGACACACACAGTATGGATGAATGAGGAGTAGTGACGGGATATAAATAGCACTCCCACAGCAATTCTCCATAAATCTGCGGTATAATATACTAACAAAAGAACAATTGAAATGTCTATAAAAGTCATTGGGATCGTATAGTGGATTTAACCATTCCTAATTTACTATAATAAAAATATTGTTTCCATGTGTAATCTCATATTCACAACCTCAGAATAAACTATCATCCATTTTAGTATTGAAAATATATCAAATGAACCTGAAATTACTCAACGTCACACTCTTGTGGCGAAGAAATATAATACACCTTGAATGTACCACATATTTTCCTAAACTAACAAAACCAGGCTATTGCGCTGCTCGCTGGTGCTCATACATTTATAAAACATATACTTTATACATTTGTCATAAATTACCTGCAATCTTGGGACACACACAGTATGGATGAATGATGAGTAGTCGACAGGATATAAATAGCACTCCTAAAGAAAATGCATTTTCGAATTAGCTGCTAACTTCAGAGGGAACTTTAGCTAGCATAAAACCCATATGGCAAACTGAGATTCGGCAAAACACATATTAAGAGTGGCTTATTTGACGCCAAACCAACAATCGTAGTTACTAATAACATAAATTGCTAATGTACGATGTAAAAGGTGGATTTTATGATGTAATGTCAACTTTATACATTTCTATCCCGGGACCATTCAATGTTCCACTCGACCACAGCAATTCTCCATAAAGCTGCTGTGGATTACCCAGAATCCCATACCTGTGTTTTAGACAGATGTAGATGTAAACACACTAATCCACCAGGAGGTGGCATAATACCAATTTTTATGCAGGAATTTAACAATTTAATTACACCGTTACACAAGTAAGGGTGGCTAACGTATACAAAAGAAAAATCTTTCTTTGTGGAATCCCTCTGGCTGTTATGTTTATGTTGTGCATGTTACTGTTTAATAAAATAAAAAAATAAAAAATGGAAGTTTAAAAATAAAAAAAGGGTGGCTAACCGGCCTAACTAATCACATTTTAGAACANGTCAAATGATTCAGGGCTGACCCAAAATCATTTGGTGCTAAAGCGCCGAAAGCCAGGTCCTGGTGATGTCCATTGTAGCTTCAGAGAGTTTCGCTCCCAGCGCACACTGGATGCTCTGGCAGAGGAGTAGGGTTAATCCCAGTGGTCTGACCTCACAACTGCAGTCATACTCCCAAACTAACTGGCTAAAGTTGTCTAGCTACTTCCAGACACAAATGAGAGAACACCGCACTCTGACCATTTTACTCGCCCTAGCAGAGTTGGTTAGACTGTTTTCATGTTATCAAGTGCTCAACATGCTGACCACAGACTCCAGTGTTGCAAAATAAATGTACACATACATGTTAATTAATCATTGCTAGTTCGTTGAGCGTCCGCCTTGCCAAGAGCTAAAATAGAAGTTGCTTCAATTTGTGATGCAGAACGTGCTGCAAGTCCTGCCTCTCCCATCTCCTCATTGGCTTTTAGAAGCATATGCCCACGTGCCATCTCCTCACTGGTTATACCCACGTGGCTGATTGAAAGACAAACGGAGTTCGGTTGTGGTAAAACACCTTATGAAAGTTAGTTGCCAATCGCCATACAAAGTCCAAAAAAGAAAAATCCTGGAAGGAGGAGAGATGAATAGAAACGATTCGGTTGACCGTTTTACATGTGGATTAATTGTCAGAGTAGAGGACCTTGTGCATTTCAGGTAAAATAACAACTCAATGTTTATATCCCAGGACAAATTAGCTACCAACAGCAAGCTAGCTATCTAAATAGGACACATTAGCTAGCAACTGCAAGCTTGCTAAATTGCCATAAATGTCTAATGCTTTTCGACCTGTCCCCAAATTAATATAATTGGTTCAGAGTTTGTTTTGAAATTTCAACCTGCGTGTCGTGATTGCGTTTGGTGTGGGGGGACAAAATCAATTTGCGCATGATTGCGCACGCTAGTGATGGGTCGTTCACGAACGAAATTAGAATTTTTAAATGGACCCATCATCCATGTCTTGCCCACACAATTACCCTGATTTGTATGAGATGCTCTGAAGGTGATGAAGCCAAGCCCACTGTGGACAAAGTGAAAGCAGCTGTGGAATACTTCCACAGGAGCACAGTAGGTACTGAAAAACTAAAGTCTACACAACGCCAGATGGGGATTCCTGAGTTGAGGCCTAAACAAGACTGCACTACAAGGTGGAATTCAACATTTTTTATGTTGAAGCAGTTTCTTGAGTCAAAGGATGCCATCATCTCTACCCTGGCCATTGTCAATGCACTTGTTGATGCTCTGACCGAAGACGAATGGGAGGTGGTGGAGGTGTGCAGATTCCTGGAACCATTTGAGCAGGTCACTGTGGAGATCAGTGGAGAGAGGTACAGTAAGCAGTTATTACATCATTATTTAATCCAGTATTATATATGTATATGAGCAGTAGATGAGAATGTAGTATCAATAGACAAAACATGAACCTGAACTAATAAGTTACTGTTCTCTCTTTTCAGCTATGTGACAGCCTCAAAAATTATACTCCTGTGTAAGGGTCTGCAGCGAATCATAGCCAGTCGCCAGGGAGAAGCAAATGTAACCACAGGACATGTGACAGAGTTGATGGACACCCTATGTTCATCAATGGACAGAAAGTTCCACAGAATGGAATATAATGACATGCTATCAGAAACCACTGCACTTGACCCCAGGTTTAAGAAGTTAGCCTTCAGTGATGCCAGAGCGATTGATGAGGCTCTTCAAAGAATAACCTCAGCAGCAGGGAGGGACAGCCCCAGCAGTCAGCTGGCTCAGGCACCAGGGCAACAGGAAGAAGAGGGATCAGATGGAGCAGAAGCACCTGCAGTAGTGCCACAAACATCTGCTGTTTGGATGCTGTTTGACGAGAGAGCAACTAGGGATGCAGCATGAAGGAATCCCTCAGCAGATGCCATAATGGAGGTCTGATCCTATTTGGAGGAGCCCCTCCAACGATCTGCAGATCTTCTGAGCTGGTGGAAGAACAAGGCCTCTGTCTACCTACGGCTTACTAAAGTCTTGACAGGGAGACTCTGCATAGTGGCCACATCCGTTCCCTCTGAGAGGGTCTTCTCGAAAACGGGACAAATAATTACTGAGAGAAGAAACCGCATCAGCCCCTCGAAAGTGAGGCAGCTTGCATTTCTGAATGCAAATCTCTCATAAAACAAAATATGGTCAGCATTGCTATGTGCTGCTGGTTACAACATGGCAATAAAGAAGAGAGAGAAAAGAGGGACCAGTTTAATGTCTTAAGTGGGATGCTGCAGTTTTGCACATTGTTATTTAGTTTTCTTTGATATGGTGCAATATTATATTATGCTGTTCAGATTGTATTCGTTTTCAATGGTTAGATTTATATGCACTTTTTTTATGTACATTAAAAAGTTATACTTTAAATGCAAATGTTTAATAGCATTCTTTTTCATAGCAAATCAATGCATTTTTAAATACTTTGTGGTTAAGGTAGAGTGATTTCATTTAATAATTTAATTAGAATTGTTTTAACACCAATCATAGTCAAACTATCACAAACTGTTTGACTTGAAAAAATACAAAACATATTTTTTTTAAAGAGCCGTTTGGGAGCCAAAAGAGCCGGCTCTTTTTGGTGAGCCGAGCCGGAATGCCTATCACTAGCGCACGCACGTCCGGTTTGGGTATGGTGTTTAGTGACTGTAAATTCTTCTTATTCTTCTGTGGGTTTTATGGCAGACTACAACCCAAAAAGGTGTATTACCGCCACCAACTGGTCGGGGTTGAGAAAAACAAGGTAAAAATAAAACCCATAGGTGATAGTTTTTCCCGAACTTAATCCACCCCAAAATAAAACCATACAAAAACGCGTTTGTAAATTCATCAGTTATTCTGCGCTCTGGCACACTCAAACGAGAGTGCTCTGAAATCGGAGTAGATAGTCAAAATGTAATTTTGAACGCACTTCATAATCACAAATGACGTAAATGAGACTTACTGAGTCTGGCTTTGAGCCTTAATACAACAACTTGCTTAGCTAACAGCTAAATGTTTGTTTTAGACTTTATAATTCAAATTCTATTTTCAACGCTCCACATGTTGTCATGGAAAATATGTATGTTCTTTTCAACAACCAATGAGCAACTTTGCTGGAAATCCAGTTACATATAGAGCTAGCCAGCTTGTAGTCCTCAAAAACAGAAATTAGTTCGCGTTTTCTGTCTTCGCTTTGTTGGCCATTTCTAATAGGGAAATAATGGGGTTTTGGGATACACACAGAAATGAAGGCTTAGGAGATCTAATATGTTGTGTTCTATGAGATTATAACGTCAGTTAACGTGACCTTTATGAATTATGAAGCCTTTATGTGCTTGTTTTGATAGATATAATTTTATTTTTACTAATACACTGTTATGGTACGACCCATTGCGCATTAAATGTGTAATGTAGGCTTAAAATTATGCTGTTTCTGTAATCTGTATGGTGTCAGGATCATCACTGATCGCAGTTTGTGTGATGTTTCATATACACTGTAATGGCAGGTAATGCACCAGGATCTGATACTGACAATGCACCATCTAAAAGTGAAACCGTACAAGAATGCATGCAAAGATCAAAAAACAATTTTAAGAGTAGTGTTTTAGTAGTCTCACAATTAGATATCCATGAAGAATGAAAAGCCAAGTCACGTGTAATAATATCACCACTTCTCTCTTCCGGGTGTTGGCAGTCCGCTGACTGGGGTTTGACTAGATTGAATACAGCTTTTGTCAGATTTGACTTTTCGTAGCAGGTTTGGATAATTAGTTTAAATATTTAGACTTAGGGTTGCCCCCCGTTCGATAAAATACGGAACGGTTCCGTATTTCACTGAAAGAATAAACATTTTGTTTTCGAAATGATAGTTTCCGGATTTGACCATATTAATGACCTAAGGCTCGTATTTCTGTGTGTTTATTATATTATAATTAAGTCTATGATTTGATATTTGATAGAGCAGTCTGACTGAGCGGTGGTAGGCAGCAGCAGGCTCGTAAGCATTCATTCAAACAGCATTTTCCTGCGTTTGCCAGCAGCTCTTTGCAATGCTTGATGCACAGCGCTGTTTATGACTTCAAGCCTATTAACTCCCGAGGTTAGGCTGGTAATACTATAGTGCCTATAAGAACATCCAATAGTCAAAGGTATATGAAATACAAATGTTATAGAGAGAAATAGTCCTATAATAACTACAACCTAAAACTTGTTAACTGGGAATATTGAAGACATGTTAAAAGGAACCACCAGCTTTAATATGTTCTGAGCAAGGAACTTAAACGTTAGCTTTTTTACATGCCACATATTGCACTTTTACTTTCTTCTCCAACACTGTGTTTTTGCATTATTTAAACCAAATTTAACATGTTTCATTATTTATTTGAGACTAAATAGATTTTATTTATGTATTATAATAAGTAAAAATAAGTGTTCATTCAGTATTGTTGTAATTGTCATTATTACAAATATATATATATATATATATATAAAAATCGGCCGATTTTAATCGGTATCGGCTTTTTTTGGTCCTCCAATAATCGGTATCGGTATCGGCGTTGAAAAATCATAATCGATCGACCTCTAATCCCCAAGTCCAGAACAGACTATGGGAGGTGCACAGTACTACATAGAGCCATGACTACATGGAACTCTATTCCACATCAGGTAACTGATGCAAGCAGTAGAATCAGATTTAAAAAACAGATAAAAATACACCTTATGGACAGCAGGTACTGTGAAGAGACACACACAGGTACAGACACATGCATAGACACCTTCGCCTGCTCATCCTGTGTCTCCCTAACCTGCCGCCACTCCCACAGTGCTCTCTCCCTCTTTCTGTGTGTGTGTGTGTGTGTATTTGTGTGGGCGGAGACACGTGTGCTTTAGGCAGAGCAGATCCCCACCAGCCGTTTCTTCCTGCATAGATCCTGTTTTTGTGTTGTGCCTATTTTCCCTTGCCTGATGCTGTTTTCCTCTCTGCTACAGTTCTGTCCGCTCTGACTCTGGTCCCTGTCTCCAGTCCCACGTCTCATCAGTCCTGCTACCCTGTCCTGGACCCACCACTCTACTTTATCCTTGGATTCCTCTCCGGACCTGCTTACCCAGCCCCAACTCCCCTCGCTCCAGCCTCAGCACCTGGCTCCCTGAAACCCGCCCAAGCTTTCCCTGGCCTGCACCCCATCTTCCCCCTGTTTTTAAATAAATACCTTGGTAACATTATCCCAGTCTCCTCGTCTGAGTCTGCTCTTGGGTCCGTGTAATAGTAAGTGCCTTAATGTGTTTGGACCCTAGGAAGAGTAGCTGCTGCCTCATTTGGGGTCTCTATAAGCTTCAGTATGAGGTCTGAAACCTAGCATGAAAGTGCATTCTTGTAGCTGTGTGGGCTAAATAGTAAATGTTTACCTTGGAGTAAATTGAGCCAATGGCAAGTTGAGCAAATACATTTTTTTTCAGGCGCAATGCAATGCATTATTGAAAGGGTGACTTGACAAGACAAAATATTTAATGTCCTTTGAACGAGGTATGGTAGTAGATGCCAGGCGCACCGGATTGAGTGTGTCAAGAACTGCAACACTAGGGCCTCCCGAGTGGCGCAGCGGTCTAAGGCGTTACTACAGACCCGGGTTCATTCCTGGGCTTTGCCACGGCCGGGAGTCCCATAGGACGGCGCACGTCCGGGTTAGGGGAGGGTTTGGCCGGTGGGGCTTTACTTGTCTCATCGTGCTCTAGCGACTCCTTGTTGCGGGCCAGGTGCCTGCGGACTGACACCGGTCGCCAGTTGAACAGTGTTTCCTCCGACACGCTGGTTAAGGAGTGAGGTTAGGCAGGTGATGTTTTGGAGAATGCATGACTCCACCTTCGCCTCTCCCGAGCCTGTTGGGAAGTTGTAGCTTTGAGACAATATCGAAAAAGGGGGTAAAATAAAAAAATATATATAAAAAAGAACTGCAACGCTGCTGGGTTTTTAATGCTCAACAGTTTCCCGTCTGTATCAAGAGTGGTCCACCACCCAAAGCACATCCAGTCAACTTGACAAAGCATTGTAGTCAACATGGGCCAGCATCTCTGTTGAACACTTTCGATACCTTGTAGATAAAATTTGATTTGATTTGAGATTCCATTCCCCAATGAAGTGAGGCTCTTCTGAGGGCAAAAGGGGGTGCAACTCAATATTAGGAAGGTGTTCCTAATGTTTTGCATACTCCGTCTGTAGAGCAGTGGTATTCAACTCTTACCCTACAAGATCTGGAGCCTACTAGTTTTCTGTTCTACCTGATAATGAATTGCACCCACCTGATGTCCCAGGGCTAAATCAATCCTTGATCAAATCAAATTTTATTGGTCACTTGCTGATGTTAATGCGAGTGTAGCGAAATGCTTGTGATTCATTAAAATAAACAAAATAGTTTCCTAAGGACTCGAAGTGAGACGACCATCTGTCGGCGCTATCTTGCAATGAAAAAATGCAGTGGAACTGGCTTCGAGGTCCAGTTGAGTGTGAGGGGTATAGAGAATCAATGTACCATCTAAACCACTGTGAAGTGTTTTCAATAACCAAAAATATTGTCTTTTCAGCTGTTTGAAGCTGGTGTACAAAACCAAAAGTAAAAGACGCAAAAACTAAACTTAAGAATGGGAAGCATAGAAATAGCCCACATAGAACAGATCTACTGCTTCTTAGACTTGCTTTGAACAAGAATGACAGATCTATAACTCTGCAGTTAAATATGCTTAAAGTGATTTAAAATCAACAAAAAAATTCAGTACAGAAATTTGTAGGTGCTTTAATTTACCCTGTCCCGTAGTTCAACTTACCCCATGGAATGTGGGGACAAGAGATCACTTTTTGTGTGACAAGCTATGTTTTCAAAACTGTTTACATTAATTCTGATTATTTCCAGGGATAAACAACATCCTGAAATATATATTTTTTAGAAAGAATGCTATATTTCCCTTGAAAAATGTCTCAACTTACCCCACTCTCCCGTACAGTTAGCCTGGTTCAAGATCCAAGATATCTTTTTTAAAATCTAAAAGTTAGATGAGAGTGGAGGCTTGTCCAGTCCGCACTTGGATTCATAGAATCTACCAGGCTAGGGGACAGTAGGTCTATGGCTAGCCAGGTGTTTTGGTGGTGTAGGTGACGACATGGCTAACCAGGTGTTTTGGAATTGTAGGTGACAACATGGCTAACCAGGTTTTTGGGTGCTGTAGGGGACAACATGGCTAAGCAGGTGTTTTGTTGGTGTAGGTGACAACATGGCTAAACAGGTTTTTGGGTGCTGTAGGGGACAACATGGCTAAACATGTTTTTTTGGTGCTGTAGATGACAACATGGTGTGGTGCTTGTAATGGGGAAATCTAAGATGACTGAAGTTAATATTTAGTTTAGGGTAATCAACACAATGGTTAGCATATTGGATTTTCTGATTTGTGACATTCAAGGTGCGGGTTGATGGTCAATAGACAAGATGCTGAATTATTATTATTTATAATAGTTTTATTTCCTGTCCCCGCAGGAGGCCTTTTGGTAGGCCGTTATTGTTAATAAGAATTTGTTCTTAATTGACTTGCCTAGTTAAATAAAGGTTAAATTAAAATAAAACGTAAAAAATATGGATTATTCTCATATTTGTCAATAGTGCATTATGCCAGACTGGAGGACACGCTGATATTTCACTGTTGTATGGTATTGATGACATCCTGTGAACACTGTGATTCAGCTGACAAAGTCATTGCCTTTTTGTTTTGACTTCCTACAAGCCTCCCAGGCTGCTGTTTACAGAACATTTGGTGCTGTCTGATTAGGACATTAAAGTTAGACATTTTCTCTGTTTCAATGCTGGGTGGTGTCTCCCTGTAATAAACCGGATTAACCAACATGGCTAACCAGGTGTTTTGGTATTGTAGGTTACGACATGGCTAACCAGGTGTTTTGGTATTGTAGGTGACAACATGGCTAACCAGGTGTTTTGGTATTGTAGGTTACAACATGGCTAACCAGGCGTTTTGGTATTGTAGGTTGCAACATGGCTAACCAGGTGTTTTGGTATTGAAGGTGACAACATGGCTAACCAGGTGTTTTGGTATTGTAGGTGACAACATGGCTAACCAAGTGTTTTGGTATTGTAGGTGACAACATGGCTAACCAGGTGTTTTGGTATTGTAGGGGACAACATGGCTAACCAGGTGTTTTGGTATATTAGGGGACAACATGGCTATCCAGATGTTTTGGTATTGTAGGGGACAACATGGCTAACCAGGTGTTTTGGTGCTGTAGGTGACATGACCAGCCAGGTGTCAGAGTTCCCCGCTGAGCGGACGTTCCAGTACCAGCATAGCCTGCCTCCTCTCCCTGTACCGTCTCTAGAGGGGAGCCTTGCCAAGTACCTGGATGCAGGTGAGATGCCAGCTGCATGTGTGACAGAGAACCGTCGTTAGCATGGACCCTGGACAAAAATGTGTCTAGTTAATGAAATGTCTGTGTGTATTTTCCAGTGCGGCCGTTTGCTACAGAGGAGGAGTACCAGGTGACTGCGGCTGTAGTGAAGAGGTTTGGAGAGGGCATCGGTAAAGACCTGCACCAAAAACTACTGCAGAGAGCCAGGACACGCAGGAACTGGGTACACACACTAAACACACACACACAACACACTGCACAGCCTGAACCTGTGGGAACTGGTCACACCATGCTCGACCCTGAGCAACTACAAAAGGGAATCTTTGAGTGTTTTAAATACTGCAGTCATTACGGTGTCTCCCTGCAGTTTCATTTTCTATTGTGTGTGTGTTTTCCCCCAGTTGGAGGAGTGGTGGTTGGATGCAGCCTATCTGGAACTGCGTTACCCCTCCCAGTTGAATGTGAACTTCGGAGGTCCTGCACCCTACCTAGAGCACTGCTGGCCCCCTACAGAGGGAGTACAGCTAAGGAGGACCAGCATAAGCATGTGGCACACTCTACAGTACTGGGACCTGCTCCGCACGTAAGACACTCACATTGAGTGTACAAAACTTGCTTTTTCCATGACATAGACTGACCAGGTGAATTCAGGTGAAAGCTATAATCACTTATTGATGTCACCTGTTAAATACACTTCAATCAGTGTATATGAAGGGGAGGAGACATATTAAAGAAGGATTTTTAAACCTTGAGATTAATTGAGACATGGATTGTGTGTGTGTCATTCAGAGGTTGAATGGGCTTAGATCAAATATTTAAGTGGGAAACGGGGAGTCAACATAGGCCAGCATCCCTGTGGAACGCTTTCTACAACTTGTAGAGTCCATGCTTCGACGAATTAAGGCTGTTCTGAGGGCAAAAGGGGGTGCAACTTGATATTAGGAAGGTGTTCCTAATGTTTTGTACACTCTGTGTATATATATTATGGTTTCACACGCATCACAACTACTGCTACCAGACTCTTACGATTGCTAAATAATATGTGTTGTGAGGGGGAGCCAGCGGGAGACGGAGTCTCCGCTCTCACCTCAGAGGAGAGGACACGCTGGGCTAAGGTGTGTGTGAAGTTGGCTGTATAGGATGGACATCACCATGCCCTAAACCTCTCTCTCTGTCTCTCTCTGTCTCTGTCTGTGTGTCTGTAGGCCAGGGAGTATCTGATAGGTATAGATCCAGCCAATAAGACCATCTTAGAGACCATCCAGAGCAGTCTGTTTGTGGTCTCACTGGACGATGCTAAACCCTACGCTACTGCAGAGGACTACACACCGGTACGTACACAAACACACACACACACACACACACACACACACACACACACACACACACACACACACACACACACACACACACACACACACACACACACACACACACACACACCACAGGCATCCATAGCATCCTAAGTATGGTATAATCTGACCTTTGGCCTTTGCCCCCAGATGACCCGGGAAGCGCTGACAGGAGACCCCACCATCCGCTGGGGAGACAAGTCCTACAACTCCATCTCCTTCGCTGACGGAACCTTCGGATCCAACTGTGACGTGAGTTGCTGTTTTGTAGAGAGAGAGATGATTTGAAATAACAATACTCCTCTGTTAGCAGTAGTGTAATGTGTTTTGTTGTGAGTGTGCTCCTATATATGGTAATTGCTGGTGTGTTGCAGCATGTCCCCTACGATGCCATGGTGCTGGTAACTCAGGGTTACTACGTGGATCAGCAGCTCAAAGCTACAGACGGCAAGTGGAAGTTAAATACTGTTTCTATTGAACTTATTTTCAGTGACTGTATATCTTGTTTGTTCTTAATTCTAAGTGCCTTACTGGCCTGCTTAACTGGACGCATAAGTATTGCTGAGTGTGAGACACTCCTATTCATTTCAGTGAAACCTGGGCGTAAGCATGCCGGCTCAGCATAATATTACACTCTGGTTCTATTTACAAGATTTTGCGCCGTAGCTCACACCTGAGAACAATAGGATAAGGTGACTCTCTATTACACTTCCATGTATCAGGTAATAAACAGGTTCATTTCACTGTGAGTAAGCAACAGTATCATTTGCATTGTGTGTGTCTGTGTAGGGCTCTGAGACAGTGCGGCCTATGCCTCTTCCTGAAGAGTTGGTCTTCACTGTGGATGACAGAGTCAGGAGTGACGTTGCACATGCCAAGCAACAGTACTTCGAGACTGTGAACACACACACACACATTCATGACTCTGTGCGTCTCCCTGGTGGTCAGATTGGACCATCGCAGGTGTTTACTGTTCAACATACCTTGTGTCAATTGAAGCTTATCCTCAATACTGACTAAACTAATGGTGTTTTCTAAAGCAAGGAATAGACCTGTGAACCTTTCACCTATTGTTACCTGTCAGGGCAATGAGATTGAGACTGTAACCTCATATCAATATCTTGGAATTTTAATTGATGACGGCCTCTCTTTTAAATTGCATATTCAACAACAAAAAAATTTAAGCTGAAATTGGGATTTTATTTTAGGAATAAGACTTGTTTTTCTTTTGAAGCCAGAAGGAGGCTAGTATCAGCTACATTTATGCCTTTACTAGACTATGGGGATATTTTATATATGAATGCTCAGTCACTGGTATACTTTTATTTACGAAGCCATTTTGGGTTTACTACATTTTTAGTTGGGCATTTTTATTGTTCAGAAATGTGGTGGGTACTCTCTTCGTTCGCTGGACTCTATCATGCTAACTGTTCCAAATGTTCGAACTGAATTTGGTAAAAGGGCTTTTATGTACTCTGCGCCATCGTCTTGGAACACCTTACAAAATACTTTTAAACTGGAAGAACTTGTCCCGATTGGTATTTTTAAATCACTGATGAAGGATCTTGTGACTGATTCCCTGACCTGTCAATGTTTTTAAATTGCTGTTTTATGATTTTGTTATACTCTTGTGAATTCTTTGGTTTTTACTAGATTACTTGTAGTTTTTTATGTTGTTTGTCTGTAATTTTGTAATGACTTGGTGCTGTCTATCTTGGCCAGGACGCTCTTGAAAAAGAGATTTCAAATCTCAATGAGCCCTTCCTGGTTAAATAAAGGTTAAATAAAATTTAAAAAAAGTTGTGTTGATCACAAACCCACCCTCACAGGCCTTTACACTCCCCACCACACACACAACTCTAATCTGTATGTCATATCTGGTTTGACAGACACCTGTGTGTGCGTCTTCAGACTCAGGACTTGCAGGTGGTGTGTTATGCGTTCACCTTGTTTGGGAAAGCAGCCATCAAACAGAAGAAGCTCCACCCAGACACCTTCATACAACTGGCCCTTCAACTGGCTTATTACAGACAGCATGGGAGGTAACACCATCCACCCAGCCAGGGCCGGCTATAGCCTTTTGGGGGCCCCAAAGCAAGATTTTGTTGGGGCCTAAGCTAGGCCATGGGGTGGAGAGACATTTCTTTCCGTTTTAAAGCTAATTTCTTGTAATTCTACACATTTTTCCGTGACTTATGCCATGTTAATGAGTGAGAGTGACTAACAAAATCAATAGGGGCCCCCTGGAGGTCATGGCCCCTAGGCACGTGCCCTGCATACCTGGTCGGTGTTCAGCAATGATTACAAGTTTAGATAGCTGGCTAGACTTAATTACCAATTAAAAAAATGTTAAGAAGACTTGGTGAATTGAGTGACTGCCAGAGCTGACATAACAAGAGAGAAATTGCTTGTGCACAACCAAATTCTGAACTTCCAACTCGTGTATTCTACTATTATAACTCTCAAATAATTATAATTTTGGGGGAGGTTGAGGGCTGCCTAGCGGCCTGGGGCCCTAAGCGACGGCTTAAGTCTCTTGTGCCTGGAGCCGGCCCTGCATCCACTATCCATCCAATTAATCCATCCATCCACCCAACATTCATCCATCCACCCACCCATCCATCAAATTCATCCATCCTTCCTCCCCAATATTCTTTCCATAACTGATGATTGATTGATTGATGATCCCCCCTCCCAGGTCAGGTAGTTGCTATGAGACAGCGATGACCAGAAGTTTCTACCACGGCATGACTGAGACCATGAGGCCCTGTACTCTGGAGGCACAGAACTGGTGCCATACCATGCTCCTCCCTGCAGCCAGCGTGAGAGTGTGTGTGTATCCAGTAAATGATTAGTTCTTCATGCATTGTCATGCCATACATGTAAATCTGGCGACCAGGCTACTTACACTCTGACTTTCTGTGTGTCTCCCAGGCGGAGGCTAAGAGGAAAGCCCTGCTGTTGGCCTTCAACAAGCACAACAAACTGATGGCTGAGGCACAGAACGGAAAAGGTTTTGACAGACATCTCCTGGGCCTGTACCTGATCGCCAAGGACGAGGGACTTCCTATGCCAGACCTTTTCAATTATCCACTGTATTCAAAGAGGTTTGTTTGTTTGTGTGATTGTGTGTGTGTGTGTTTATGGTGTGTGTAATTTGTGTGTGTTCTCTCTCCAGTGGCAGGGGCGGTAACTTTGTCTTGTCCACCAGTCTGGTTGGCTACACCACAGTCCTGGGAGCGGTTGCTCCCATGGTGCACCATTGCTACGGGTTCTTCTACCGCATCGGAGACGACGGGTACAAACACACACACACACACACACAC
>QNTS01002158.1:276697-291891 GCA_003317085.1 Hucho hucho | reverse complement strand
CTCTGGTGCGGGGAGCAGGAACGGGCCGTATTGGACTCTCTATGCGCACTGGGACTCTGGTGCGGGGAGCAGGAACGGGCCGTGTTGGACTCTCTATGCGCACTGGGACTCTGGTGCGGGGAGCAGGAACGGGCCGTGTTGGACTCACGATGCGCACTGGGACTCTGGTGCGGGGAGCAGGAACGGGCCGTATTGGACTCTCTATGCGCACTGGGACTCTGGTGCGGGGAGCAGGAACGGGCCATATTGGACTCACAATGCGCACTGGAACTCTGGTGCGGGGAGCAGGAACGGGCCGTGCTGGGTCCACGACGCGCACTGGGATCCTGGAGCGTGGAACAGGGACAGGATGTGCTGGGTCCACGATGCGCACAGGGATCCTGGAGCGTGGAACAGGGACAGGACGTGCTGGGTCCACGACACGCACAGGGATCCTGGAGCGTGGAACAGGGACAGGACGTGCTGGGTCCACGACTCGCACCCTGAACCGGCCAACCTCCCCGGCTGCCTCTCGGGCTTCCTCGCCAGGCGTGTCCCAGCATATCTCTCTTTATCGGGTGTCCATGCTCCGTATTTCTCCTCATAATGGCGCCGCTCCGCCGCCGCTGCTTCCAGCTCCTCTTTGGGACGGCGATACTCCCCAGGCTGAGTCCAGGGTCCCTTACCAGCCAGGATTTCCTCCCACGTCCAGAAATCCTGGCTCTCTCACTGCTTGGTCCTTTGTTGGTGGGTTATTCTGTCACGATCTTCACGAGTGACGGACCAAGATGCAGCGATGCTTCCAGGATACATATTTATTTATTAAAACGTAACTGGGGAAATTAACAAACAGAACGAACGAAGATCGTAACATAGACCATAACATAAACTAAACACTTACGCTATGAACAAACAATAACCCACAAAACCCTTCTGAAAACTACAAACATATATATGGTTCCCAATTAGAGGTAGCGACACTCAGCTGTCTCTAATTGGGAACCATTAACCCAACATAGAAAGAAACAACCTAGAACAGAAAAACCCTACACCAAAAACGAAACTAAACACGCCAGCCTGTCACTCAGGCCTGGACGTGACATGTATTGCATCCAATTCTAGACAGATCCAGACCGAAGCCCATTTCAAAATCAGTAATCAACTCATTCTAGAATCCTATAATAAACAGTACTCCTTTTTTTCTCCTGTCCACCGCTCATACTCTAGGATTGACTTTTTCCTGCTGGACAATAGCCAATATCACAGCATCATTATCTCAGACCATATCCCTGTCCAGCTAGATATCCGCTTTCCGGACAGTACTGTGTCTCAATGCACGTGGCGACTTGACCCACTACTACTACCCTGTAGTGCATTTAAAAAATACATATCAACTCACATTGATGTCTTTCTACAGATCAACTGGACCCCTGACGTGTCTCACTCTACTGTGTGGGAGTCATTAAAAGCATATCTAAGGGGCCCAAATTATTTCATACACAGCGTATGACCAACAGTGCACCAAACACTTATCGGAGTTATGTCAACTCATTCTAGATGTGGACAACAGATAGGCCTCTTCTCCGACTCATGAACTCTACAAAGAGAGACTGCTACACCAATCGGAATTTGACAATCTTTCCACCAAACAGACAAAGAATTCTATGAACACGGACAGAAAGCTGGCAAGTTGTTATCTCACTCAGTTCGACAATCCGCTGCAAGCAGAACCATACCTGAAATCTGTGCTGCATCTGATTTAACTTCTACCACTCCCAAAGAAATCAACAATCAATTTAAGCAATTCTATTCTGCTCTTCACTCGTCATAGGCTCTTACTGACACATCTCGTATGCATGCATTTCTAGACAATCTGGACATCCCCTGTCTCAATTCAGATGAACAAACCAACATGGATGCCTCAATAAGTGATGATGAAGCTACTCTGGCAATCCAGTCCATGCAGAGCGGTAAAGCCCCTGGGCCTGATAGCTTTCCTATTGAATTTTATAAAGCATTCTCCTCTAAATTATCCCCTATCCTCAGCTCAATGCACAATGAAATCCTTTCTAGTCAGAAACTGCCACAGACACTTACCCAGGCGACTATTTCGGTTTTGCTTAAAAAAGACAAAAATCCCCTAGACTGTGGCTCATACTATCCTATAAGCCTTTTGTGCTGCAATTATAAAATTCTCACTAAGGTCCTCTCGCGCCGTTTAGAGACAGTGATGCCTAATACAATTAACTCTGACCAAACCGTATTTCTCTCAGTTAGGCAGTCTTTCTACAATATGCGCCGGCTATTTAATGTCCTTTATTCTACCCACTCAACTCTACAGCCAGAGGTTGTCATCTCTCTTGATGCTGAGAAGGCTTTCCACCAGGTTGAGTGGGAATATCTATTTACAGTACTAGAGAGATTTGGGTTTGGCCCGTCATTCCTTTCCTGGATTAAGATTTTGTACTCGTCCCCAGTGGCTTCTGTTCGCACCAACAATGTTACCTCCAGCTACTTCCCTCTCCACAGGGGGGCCAGGCAGGGTTGCTGTTTATCCCCTTTCCTATTCGATATGGCTATTGAGCCTCTTGCTATTGCCCTGCGGGCTGAGGAGAGGATTAAGGGGCAACATAACTCTCAAGGTGTCCTTATATGCAGACAATCTTCTTTTATACATCTCTAACCCTGTGGAGTCTATACCCTATCACTTGGACATGCTACAATGGTTTGGGACATTCTCTGGTTATAAGTTAAACCTAACAAAAAGTGTGCTCCTCCCCATTAATCAGTTAGCAGAAGGAATTGGGTATGCCAATTTCCCATTTAAAGGTGCAGCATCAGGTCTTTACTTATTTGGGGATAAGGTCACACGTTAATTTAAGGCTCTGTTTAAACCTAACTTCAAAATGCTCCTGGAGCGCACTAAGCAGGATTTCATAAGGTGGTCATCTCTTCTCTTTTCATTAACAGGTCGCATTAATTCTGTTAAGATGACTGTACTACCTAGGTTTTTGTACTTATTCCAAATGATTCCCATTTTTCTGCCAAAATCGATGTTCAAACAACTGGACAGCTACATTTCCAACTTAATTTGGAATAAGTCAAATCCACAAATGAGAAAGATATATCTAGAGAGACCTAAGCCCAAAGGTGGGTTGGGCCTTCCCAATTTTTTACACTACTACTGGTCAGCAAATATATCCAAATGTGTTTATTGGGTTTCTACATTTGAACTCCCTTAATATCTGGTCCCAATTCCGAAGTCACTTTAGCCTTAAGCAAGCAAGCGACTTCTCTCCATGAGCATCTAATCATCTAATACCAGCGTCACAGATTGACACGGCATTCCAGTCCTGGCATAGGAACGGTCTGGTGTTTTTTGTGACCTATTTGTTGAGAACACGTTCATCTCATTTGATACTCTGAGGGTTGACCATAATATTTCCAATATCCACTTTTTTAGATAACTGCAAACTCACAGCTTTGCCAAAAAACATTTCCCTTCATTTCCACTCGAGCTTACTAAGTGTCCAGTCGAGAGGCGCTAAGATTTTAACCCTTAACTGAAGGGCACAATCTACAGATTATACGACATGATACAGAACATTAATCCGCCTTCCTTTGCAAATACAAAATCTGCATGGGAGCAAGACATAGGTGGCGAGCTACCCGATGATATATGGCAACAAAGTATTGACGGTATCCACACATCATTTTGCATAAGGCATGGGCTTATTCAGTTTAAGGTTTTTCATGGTCTCCTCAAATGACAGATTGCCAAAAATATACCCAAATGTTGACCCCAAGTGTCTGAGATGCCACCAGAATCCATCGACTGTGGGTCACATGTTTTGGTCATGTCAATCTGAGTGGCCTCTGGGACCCCATTTTTGAGGCATTCTCACATATGTGTAATACAACTGTTAGCACCAACCTGGTCACTGCCATTTTTGGGGTACTTCCCCTAGACCATAATGCTACCATGCATCAGGCAAATGCGCAAGCATTTGCTGCTAGCTCGCCGCCTTGTCCTCTTTCACTGGAAGTCTGCAAAGCCGCCTTCCTTTATGCAGTGAGTTAAGGAGGCGATGTCATCTCTGCCTCTGGAGAAGGTTAGGTACACTGTGCATGGGTCCCGACAGAAGTTTGACTTAACCTGGTCGCCATTAATACAATACGTGGCGAGCCTGTCTTTAACTTAATGTAACTTACATACAGTTGAAGTCGGAAGTTTACATACACTTAGGATGGAGTCATTAAAACTCGTTTTTCAACCACTCCACAAATTTCTTGTTAACAAACTATAGTTTTGGCAAGTCTGTTAGGACATCTACTTTGTATTTTTCCAACAATTGTTTACAGACAGATTATTTCACTTATAATTCACTGTATCACAATTCCAGTGGGTCAGAAGTTTACATACACTAAGTTGACTGTGCCTTTAAACAGCTTGGAAAATTCCAGAAAATTATGTAATGGGTTTAGAAGCTTCTGATAGGCTAATTGGCACTTATCGTAAGAGTAGGGGTGTTAACCCCGGTGTCCTGGCTAAATTCATCATGGTCACCTAATCATCCCCAGCTTACAATTGGCTCATTCATCCCCCTCCTCTCCCCTGTAACTATTCCCCAGGTCGTTGCTGTAAATGAGAACGTGTTCTCAGTCAACTTACCTGGTAAAATAACGGATAAAAAAAATTAATAATAAATACAGTGGGGCAAAAAAGTATTTAGTCAGCCACCAATTGTGCAAGTTCTCCAACTTAAAAAGATGAGAGAGGCCTGTAATTTTCATCATAGGTACACTTCAACTATGACAGACGAAATGAGAAAAAGAAATCCAGAAAATCACGTAGGAATTTTTATTTATTTATTTGCAAATTATGGTGGAAAATAAGTATTTGGTCAATAACAAAAGTTTATCTCAATACTTTGTTATATACCCTTTGTTGGCAATGACAGAGGTCAAACGTTTTCTGTAAGTCTTCACAAGGTTTTCACACACTGTTGCTGGTATTTTGGCCCATTCCTCCATGCAGATCTCCTCTAGAGCAGTGATGTTTTGGGGCTGTCGCTGGGCAACACGGACTTTCAACTCCCTCCAAAGATTTTCTATGGGGTTGAGATCTGGAGACTGGCTAGGCCACTCCAGGACCTTGAAATGCTTCTTACGAAGCCACTCCTTCGTTGCCCGGGCGGTGTGTTTGGGATCATTGTCATGCTGAAAGACCCAGCCACGTTTCATCTTCAATGCCCTTGCTGATGGAAGGAGGTTTTCACTCAAAATCTCACGATACATGGCCCCATTCATTCTTTCCTTTACACGGATCAGTCGTCCTGGTCCCTTTGCAGAAAAACAGCCCCAAAGCATGATGTTTCCACCCCCATGCTTCACAGTAGGTATGGTGTTCTTTGGATGCAACTCAGCATTCTTTGTCCTCCAAACACGACGAGTTGAGTTTTTACCAAAAAGTTCTATTTTGGTTTCATCTGACCATATGACATTCTCCCAATCCTCATCTGGATCATCCAAATGCTCTCTAGCAAACTTCAGACGGGCCTGAACATGTACTGGCTTAAGCAGGGGGACACGTCTGGCACTGCAGGATTTGAGTCCCTGGCGGCGTAGTGTNTATGTGACCAAATACTTATTTTCCACCATAATTTGCAAATAAATTCATTAAAAATCCTACAATGTGATTTTCTGGATTTTTTTTCCTCATTTCGTCTGTCATAGTTGAAGTGTACCTATGATGAAAATTACAGGCCTCTCTCATCTTTTTAAGTGAGAGAACTTGCACAATTGGTGGCTGACTAAATACTTTTTTGCCCCACTGTAATTGACATAATTTGAGTCAATTGGAGGTGTACCTGTGGATGTATTTCAAGGCCTACCTTCAAACTCAGTGCCTCTTTGCTTGACATCATGGGAAAATCAAAAGAAATCAGCCTCAGAAAAGAAATTGTAGACCTCCACAAGTCTGGTTCATCCTTGTGAGAGGTACCACGTTCATCTGTACAAACAATAGTACGCAAGTTTAAACACCATGGGACCACGCAGCTGCCATACCACTCAGGAAGGAGACGCGTTCTGTCTCATAGAGATGAACGTACTTGGTGCGAAAAGTGGAAATCAATCCCAAACAACAGCAAAGGACCTTGTGAAGATGCTGGAGGAAACCGGTACAAAAGTATCTATATCCACAGTAAAACGAGTCCTATATCGACATAACCTGAAAGGCCGCTCAGCAAGGAAGAAGCCACTGCTCCAAAACCGCCATAAAAAAAGTCAGACTACGGTTTGCAACTGCACACGGGGACAAATATCGTACTTTTTGGAGAAATGTCCTCTGGTCTGATGAAACAAAAATAGAACTGTTTGGCGATAATGACCATTGTTATGTTTGGAGGATAAAGGGGGAGGCTTGCAAGCTGAAGAGCACCATCCCAACCGTGAAGCACAGGGATGGCAGCATAAAGTTGTGGGGGTGCTTTGTTGTGGCAAAATGGCTTAAGGACAACAAAGTCAAGGTATTGGAGTGGCCATCACAAAGCCCTGACCTCAATCCTATAGAAAATTTGTGGGCAGAACTGAAAAAGCATGTGCGAGCAAGGAGGTCTACAAACCTGACTCAGTTACACCAGCTCTGTCAGGAGGAATGGGCCAAAATTCACCCAACTTATTGTGGGAAGCTTGTGGAAGGCTACCCGAAACGTTTGACCCAAGTTAAACAATTTAAAGGCAATGCTACCAAATACTAAATTGAGTGTATGTAAACTTCTGACCCACTGGGAATGTGATGAAAGAAATAAAGCTGGAATAAATAATTTTCTCTACTATTATTCTGACATTTCACATTCTTAAAATAAAGTGGTGATCCTAACTGACCTAAGACTGGGAATTTTTACTAGGAAAAAATATATAATAAAGTTCAGTGAAAAACATACAAAATTCCTTTACAATGATGACTTTTTGCTAATCCAATTAGTTTTCCATGTTGATTCAACTTCATCCCATAGATGTTTTGTTGTTGAAATTATGCAGAAACATTGATTCAACCAGTTTTTGCCCAGTGGGACTTGTTGCTAATCCAATCAGTTTTCCATGTTGATTCAACGTCATCAAATAGATTTTTTGTTGTTGAAATGATGTGGAAACATTGTTGATTCAACCAGTTTTTGCCAAGTGGGATGTGTCCAAGGAGGAACCAATCACCCTTATTTTATTTACCCTGAGAACGCAGAGGAGTTGGTTCAGGACACCACTCAGCATCTCTTCTTCCTACAGGTGACAACGATTGGCACACTCATTCCTGCTCATCAACTCAATTCATATCTATATCAATGTATGAAAGATACATTTTTAAGGTAGAGCTGGCCACCAAGAAGGGAGCCTAGCTTTAGTCGTTGTTTGAATGAGACTCATTTTCAATACTTTTAATCTAAGACTTGAACATGCGTATATTTCTCTCTTCAGATTTTCAACAAAAAAGAAAAAGGGTTTGGATTCTTCCCCATCTCCTTCAATAACCATTCAACTTTACCTCAGAGGCCTGTCCATAAAATGAATCTCTCTCACTGCTCACTGACACATCTGCTTCTTTTACTCTTTTAATGTTTACAAACCTGAAATCACCAAAGACTTCCAAAATGGCAACCTATTCCTGACATGGGCCCATAGGACTGTGGTCATTAGTAGTGCACAATCTAGGGATTAAGGTTCCATTTGGTAAGCATTGTTCTTCTTCTAAGTCCTCAGGAGGCTGAAGAAATTTCACAAACTTTTACAGATGCACAATCGAGAGCATCCTGTCGGGCTGTATCACCACTTGGTACGGCAACTGCACTACATGCACCCGCAGGGCTCTCCAGAGGGTGGTGCGCTCTGCCCAACGCATCACCGGGGGGTAAACTACCTGCCCTCCTGGGCACCTACAGCACCCAATGTCACAGGAAGGCCAACAAGATCATCAAGGAGATCAACCACCAGAACCACTGCCTGTTCACCCTGCTATCATCTAGAAGGCAAGGTCAGTACAGGTGCATCAAAGCTGGGACCGAGAGACTGAAAAACAGCTTCCATCTTAAGGTCATCAGACTGTTAAATAGCCATCACTAGCTGGCTTCTACCCGATTACGCAACCCTGCACCTTAGAGGCTGCTTCCCAATATACATAGACTTGGAATCACTGGCCACTTTAATAATGGAACACTAGTCATTTTAATAAATGTTTACATACTGCTTTACTTATCTCATATGTATATATTATTATTATTTCTTTATTTTTTATTTAATTAGGCAAGTCAGTTAAGGACAAATTCTTATTTACAATGACGGCCTACCCTGGCCAAACCCTAACGATGCTGGGCCAATTGTGCGCCGCCCTATGGGACGCTCAATCACGACTGGTTGTGATACAGCCTGGAATCGACCCAGGGTCTGTAGTGACGCCTCTCGGGAGCCACGTATATACTGTATTCTCTTCTACCGTATTTTAGTCAACGCCACTCCGACATTGCTCGATCTAATATTTATATATTTCTTAATTCCATTCTTTTACTTTTAGACTTATGTGTATTGTTGTGAATCGTTTTTAGATACTACTGCACTGTTGGAGCTAGGAACACAAGCATTTCGCTACACCCGCAATAACATCTGCTAAATATGTGTATGTGACCAATAAAACGTAATTTGATTTGAAACGTAAAATCCGACTGACATGGCTCTCAGAGCATTACTGTCTGTCTGGGCAGTGACAATGCAGCTTTTACAAAATGTGTTCAATCTTCCCAGTGGCTTTCCTCACTTCGCTGGCCACTTTTAAGAACGTTTTAAGAAATACCCAGGTGTATTTCAGGTCAGTTTTCTACTGAAAAGCTTTCAATGTTTCAGGGAGAATCATACAGTCATTACAGACCTTGAGACAGCATGAAGAGACATTTTGCTCTTTAGGCACTCAGCCCGTGTAATAATACTCCATTAAATAAATGGTTATGTGCGCTCTCACAGTTCTTTGACCAGTGATCCCATTGAAATGGGCAATATATAGCAACTGATGCTACATCACTGATCTCTTCAGGCAGACTGCCAATAGAGGGCAAACTTTCACATCTAGTTTTTCTGGTTACTACAGTGTGAGCGCCAGAGCCCTCTCAGCCAGAGCCCTCTCAGAAATACACTTTCCCATTATCCCTCTCTGATTGTGTTCAGCCATGTGGAATCAATGCACTGCATATTACCACTGTTCTTTCTCCCCTGCCCTCACACTCTGTGGGGAATTCCTTCCCAGTCCTGACAACACTGTTGTGTCCCAAATTGCATCCTATTTCCTATATTGTGCACTACTTTTGACCAGACTACCCCTCGACAACAAAAGTATCAGAAGCATCCAAAATCCATTTTTCAATTCTGTAGTCTGACCAAGAATTTATTTAGTATTTTTTTTTTATTTAACCCTTATTTAACTAGGCAAGTCAGTTAAGAACAAATTCTTATTTACAATGACGGCCTAGGAACAGTGGGTTAACTGCCTTGTTCAGGGGAAGAATGACAGATTTTTACCTTGTCAGCTCAGGAATTCGATCTAGCAACCTTTCGGTTACTGGCCCAACGCTCTAATCACTAGGCTACCTAGTGGTTAGAGCATTGACTCTTCCACCCTATTTATTGCTATCTTTATCCATGATTATTATTATTGTTTTTATTGTTGTTACCTCAGAGGCCTGTCAGATCCACAACTGGAAAATAAGTTTAAAGACCCTCCGCAGGTAGTCTTCAGACGCACCCCCAACATCAGTCAAATGGTGGTGAGGTCCACCGGTGCCACGTATCACCTTCCTAGACAATGTGCCGGATGGTAATTACAGATGTGGCCGATGTACTCAGTGTAACTTCACAAACAAATGCACAATGTTCAATCACCCAGGCAAGGCCATTTAGATTAAGGGCGTCATTACGTTTTCCACAAGAAATGTGATATACCTGATCAAGTGTACTTGTTGCCTATGCTATGTAGGAAAAACAAATACTGATAAATCTATTATTGAGAAGAGAATTGTATTGGATCCACCGTTTGTGCACCATGTCTCCTAAAGGTCTAAACCAAGAGTTTGATATTATTGCTTAAATGAATATGTCACTTTGATTTGTCATGCCTTCCAGGTCTCCTACTTGGTCATTTTGTAAATATATATTAGATTCTGTAACTACTACATGTGCCCATCTCATTGATATCACATTATTAGAGATGCACAAATTGTTTTTGAAATAGGTCACTGGAATTATATCTCAACATCAACAAAACTAAGGAGATGATTGTGGACTACAGGAAACAGCAGAGGGAGCACCCCCCTATACACATCGAAGGGACAGCAGTGGAGAAGGTGGAAAGTTTTAAGTTCCTCGGTGTACACATCACTGACAAACTGAAACCTCAATAGGCTGAAGAAATTTGGCTAGTCACCCAAAGCCCTGACAAACTTTTACAGATGCACAATCATCCTGTTGGGCTGTATCACAGCCTGGTACGGCAACTGCACCGCCCTCAACCGCAAGGCTCTCCAGAGGGTGGTGCGGGACCGAGAGACTGAAAAACAGCTTCTATCTCAAGGCCATCAGACTAACTCAGAGGCTACTGCCTACATTGAGACCCAATCACTGGCCACTTAGATAAATGGATCACTAGTCACTTTAAACAATACCACTTTAATAATGCCACTTTAATAATGTTTACATATCTTACATTACTCATATCATATGTATATACTGTATTTTATATCATCTGTTGCACCTTGCCTATGCCTCTCGGCCAACGCTCATCCATATATTTATATGTATCAAGGCACAAAGCAAGACCCAAATGCAGACACAGGAGGCAGATGGTTGGAGTCTTACAATGTTTATTAATCCAAAGGGGTAGGCAAGAGAATGGTCGTGGACAGGCAAAACGTCAAAACCAGATCAGAGTCCAGGAGGTACAGAGTGGCAGACAGGCTTGTGGTCAAGGCAGGCAGAATGGTCAGGCAGGCGGGTACAAAGTCCAGAAACAGGCAAGGGTCAAAACCGGGAGGACTAGAAAAAGGAGAATGCAAAAAGCAGGAGAACGGGAAAACCGCTGGTTGACTTGGAACCGCTGGTTGACTTTAGATATTAGTGCACTGTCGGAACTAGAAGCACAAGCATTTCGCTACACTCGCATTAACATCTGCTAACCATGTCCTGTGCGTAATGGTCATATGGGCGGGTATTTCCAGTTTCCAACAATCTTTTTTTACTGTTGCCAAGGTTTTAACTTGAACCCATTTGAATGTATATAATCCTTTATGCCTTATGTACCTCTGTGATTAATTATGATTGATTATGCACAAAAGTGAATTGAATTGTTTCCACGCCCACCATGCATCATGTGCGTAATGGTCATGTGAGGTGAAATGTGTATATTTTGGGATTTGAGCACTCAGTTTGTTTGACCTGACCAAGATCCGTTTCAGATCTAAAGGTTGTCAATAAAGCGGTGAATTGGCAGCTTCAACAGTGTGCGGGTCTTCCACATTCATCAATGACCCCATTAGGTGTTAAAAGCTCAACTAGTCACATTTATCAAATCACATGCGCTAAATACAACAGGTGTAGACCTTACCGTGAAATGCTTAATTACAAGCCCTTAACCAACAATGCAGTTCAAGAAATAGAGTTAAGAAAATATTTACTAAATAAAATACAAGTACAAATTTAAATAAAAAGTAACACATTAAAATAACAATAAGGAGGCTATATACAGGGGGTATGCATAGATAATAAACAGCGAGTAGCAGCAGTGTAAAAACAAAGGGCTGGGGGGGTTCAATGTAAATAGTCTGGGTGGCCATTTGATTAATTGTTCAGCAGTCTTATAGCTTGGGGGTAGAAGCTGTTAAGGAGCCTTTTGGACCTAGACTTGGCGCTCCGGTACCGCTTGCCGTGCGGTTGAAGAGAGAACAGTCTATGACTTGGGTGACTGGAGTCTTTGACAATTTTTGGGGCCTCTAAAATGTGCATTTGTGTCAGACTTCCCAATGCCACAGATGTCTCAAGTTGAGGGCGCGTACAATTGCCATGCTTACTGCAGGATTGTCCACCAGAGCTGTTGCCAGATAATTTTATGTTCATTTCTTTACCATAAGCCACCTCCTATGTCGTTTTAGAGAATTTGGAGTATGTCCAACCAGCCTCACAACCGCAGACCATGTTTAACCACGCCAGCCCTGGACCTCCACATCCGGCTTCTACACCTGCGGGATTGTCTGTGACCAGCCACCCGGACAGCTGATGAAACTGTGGGTTTGCACAACCAAAGAATTTCTGCACAAACTGTCAGAAACCATCTCAGGGAAGCTCATCTGCATGCTCGTCATCCTCACCAGGGTCTTGACCTGACTGCAGTTAAGCATCGTAACCGACTTCAGTGGGCAAATGCTCACCATCGATGGCCACTGGCATGCAGGAGAAGTGTGCTCTTCACAGATTAATCCTGATTTCAACTGTACCGGGCAGATAGCATCGTGGTGGTGAGCGGTTTGCTGTTGTCAACGTTGTGAACAGAGTGCCCTATGGTGGCGGTGGGGTTATGGTATGGGCAGGCATAAGCTACGGACAAACACAATTGCATTTTATCGATGGCAATATGAATACACAAAGAAACTGTGACGAGATCCTGAGGCCAATTGTCGTTCCATTCATCAGCTGCCATCACCTCATGTTTCAGCATGATAATGCACAGCCCCATGTCGCAAGGATCTGGAAGCTGAAAATGTCCCAGTTCTTCCATGCCCTGCATACTCATCAGACATGTCACCCATTGAGCATGTTCGGGATGCTCAGGATTGACGTGTACAACAGCGTGTTCAAGTTCCCGCCAATATCCAGAAACTTTGCACAGCCATTGAAGAGGAGTGGGACAAAATTGTACAGTTCACAATCAACAGCCTGATCAACTCTATGCGTCTAATCAACAGCCTGATCAAATCTATGTGAAGGAGATGTGTCTAATCAACAGCCTGATCAACTCTATGTGATGGAGATGTGTCTAATCAACAGCCTGATCAACTCTATGTGAAGTAGATGTGTCTAATCAACAGCCTGATCAACTATATGTGAAGTAGATGTGTCTAATCAACAGCCTGATCAACTCTATGTGAAGTAGATGTGTCTAATCAACAGCCTGATCAACTCTATGTGAAGTAGATGTGTCTAATCAACAGCCTGATCAACTCTATTTGAAGGAGATGTGTCTAATCAACAGCCTGATCAACTCTATGTGAAGTAGATGTGTCTAATCAACAGCCTGATCAACTCTATGTGAAGGAGATGTGTCTAATCAACAGCCTGATCAACTCTATTTGAAGGAGATGTGTCTAATCAACAGCCTGATCAACTCTTTGTGAAGTAGATGTGTCGTGCTGCACGAGGCTAATCATCAAACCAGATACTGACTGGTTTTCTGATCCACACCTCTATTTTTTTAACCCTTGTGTGGTGTTCGGGTCTGTGGGACCCATTTTCAAAGTTTACTAAAAGAAAAATGATTCAATACATTTATTTTTCAACCTGAGACTCATTGGCCTTGGCTCATTTTCTGTGAAGAACATGTAAAATAACACATTGTCATTGAGTGCACACTGTGCACCCCCCTACACATTTATATTACATATGTGGTGTTCGGGTCCACTGGAACCAAGGTTAATAAAAGTGTGGAAAAGTGTGTGTGTAGGTGAAAACAAGTAAAGATTTTACAAAAGGTTTTGATGTGTGCCTTCACTCTGTCTTCCTCCTCCCTGGGCCTGCTGTTTCAACATAGCACCAAGAACCTGTCTGTCTCCCTGCCTGTCTGCCTGTCTTCCACTTTCCTTGCACTCTTAACCGTTTGTAGTGTGTGAAACTACACAATGTCTTGCGGGAACCTGCACAATGTTTTACATTATAAAAAAAATCTGTATTTTCCCACACTCTATCCCAGCCAGGTGCAAATTGGGGGAGGGACACAACAAATGAATAGCTTTGCATGTGTGGCTCCTTCCGCAACCGGTGTAGACCGGCCTTCATTTGTGTTCGATGGGGCTCATTTATCATTTCCATAAAATACTGTATGTAAGATGTGTCTTTCCAATTTGTTCAGTTCAAAGCAATAAACATCAATAGTGATGAACACCTTGTTTCTTTTATATTTGTTCAAGATTAACATGATTTATTCCACCCATGCCTTGATTATAATAATTGTATATATTTTTTTAAAGAATAGAACTTTTATTGATACTTGATTTAGCAGAGGAAAATGGCAAATATTAACCATGTATGCTGTCTATATTTCTTGTAATTGATATAAGTCAACATCTAAGTATTACAGTGGGGCAAAAAAGTATTTAGTCAGCCACCAATTGTGCAAGTTCTCTCACTTAAAAAGATGAGAGAGGCCTGTAATTTTCATCATAGGTACACTTCAACTATGACAGACAAAATGATGAAAAAAAAATCCAGAAAATCACATTGTAGGATTTTTAATGAATTTATTTGCAAATTATGGTGGAAAATAAGTATTTGGTCACATACAAACAAGCAAGATTTCTGGCTCTCACAGACCTGTAACTTCTTCTTTAAGAGGCTCCTCTGTCCTCCACTCGTTACCTGTATTAATGGCACCTGTTTGAACTTGTTATCAGTATAAAAGACACCTGTCCACAACCTCAAACAGTCACACTCCAAACTCCACTATGGCCAAGACCAAAGAGCTGTCAAAGGACACCAGAAACAAAATTGTAGACCTGCACCAGGTTGGGAAGACTGAATCTGCAATAGGTAAGCAGCTTGGTTTGAAGAAATCAACTGTGGGAGCAATTATTAGGAAATGGAAGACATACAAGACCACTGATAATCTTCCTCGATCTGGGGCTCCACGCAAGATCTCACCCCGTGGGGTCAAAATGATCACAAGAACGGTGAGCAAAAATCCCAGAACCACACGGGGGGACCTAGTGAATGACCTGCAGAGAGCTGGGACCAAAGTAACAAAGCCTACCATCAGTAACACACTACGCCGCCAGGGACTCAAATCCTGCAGTGCCAGACGTGTCCCCCTGCTTAAGCCAGTACATGTTCAGGCCCGTCTGAAGTTTGCTAGAGAGCATTTGGATGATCCAGATGAGGATTGGGAGAATGTCATATGGTCAGATGAAACCAAAATA
>QNTS01002158.1:242026-259883 GCA_003317085.1 Hucho hucho | reverse complement strand
ACACACACACACACACACACACACACACACACACACACACACACACACACACACACACACACACACACAAAGACTGCTGGAAAGGCCCGAAGCCAAAATGGTCATTTTGATGACTCAGACGGTGAGCCTACTGTAGCCTACGGTACAAGCTGGTGCGTACCAGGTTGTGCGTTTTAGTATGAAAAAATTACTGAGGATTTTTCTACAATATTCACAACATATTGACACAATTACAATCTTTATAGAATAAAAATCAAATTTCATCAATTACATATGGAAGAAAATTACTTGAGTGAACATTATCAAGCCAGCACCAGATGAAACAAAAAGAGAATTCTCTCTTCCCTCTGTCCCCGGTTTTAGCTTGCGGCTATCACTGTCTAGCTGGCTAGCTTTAGGATATTGACTAGCCCATACCCGTGACAAACTTGGCTATGTTATTGACATATGGCAGGACACAAACAAAATCTAGCTCACTTATTTTTCCAGCTAGAAATAAACAGCCAAAATGTTATTCAGAAATGGAGGAAGAGGATAGCTAGCTTTAGCTGATACCTCTTCAACAATTAGCAACTGTGATAACGTTGATCCTAAGATTCATTTTTTTACTTTCCCATTGAACAAAATCTTGTCTGTCTCCGGGACTTCTCCAAAATTAGTCCAGATACACCATCAGATCCATGACCAAAGCTTTGCATTTCAATTACGAAAACTACCCCCGGCATCACAGAAACCATCCAACCAGCCATCCACACACAGAGAGCCCAAGTGCAGACCAAAACACAACTCATGCTGCAAGCTCCAGAAATAGACATTCCCGTTGAGCAAAATCCATCCCTCTGAAGAAAACCTGGTTCCTTTCTCCGCATTTCGGTTTAGCCCCCCCATCCACACACATAGCAAGGCTTGCGTTAAAGGATATTTCTGTATTTTTCATGCAGAAAATAGAGATCTCTTCTTCTGAGATGTCTTCTTCTAGTCATGGTAGCCAAAATATTTGGCAACTGGAAATTTTTATACATGAACCTAAGCATGATGGGATGTTAATTGCTTAATATAGTCAGGAACCACACCTGTGTGGAAGCACCTGCTTTCAATGTACTTTGTATTCCTCGTTTACTCAAGTGTTTCCTTTATTTTGGTAGTTACCTTTACACGTCTTACATTAGTAAGACTTGTTTACTCAAGACAAACTAAGTAGAAAGGGTTCATAAGCACAACTTGTCCTTTTAACATCAACATTCAGCCTCTTGTTGTTATTTGCCAGCCACATCAAAATAACATCATTTAAACGTGAAGCGAGCATCAACTTCATGATTTTTGTCAAAGTATGCAAACATTATTTCATATCCAATCAAATGTTATTTGTCACATGCGCCGAATACAACAGGTGTAGACCTTACCGTGAAACGCTTACTTACAAGCCCTTAACCAACAATGCAGTTCAAGAAATAGAGTTAAGAAAATATTTACTAAATGAACTAAAGTAAAACATTTAATAAAAAGTAACACAATAAAATGGCATAACAATAACGAGGCTATGTACAGGGGGTACTGGTGCCGAGTCAATGTGAGGGGGTATAGGTTAGTCGAGGTAATTTATACATGTAGGTAGGGGTAAAGTGGGGGGGGGGGTCAATGTATTAATTGTTCAGCAGTCTTATAGCTTGGGGGTAGAAGCTGTTAAGGAGCCTTTTGGACCTAGACTTGGCGCTCCCGTACCGCTTGCCGTGCGGTAGCAGAGAGAACAGTCTATGATTAGGGTGGCTGGAGTCTTTGACCATTTTTTGGGCCTTCCTCTTCCTCCTTACTGGAGATGACCTAGGAGGAGAGTCAGAAAAAAGAAAAGAGCTTTTATTTGCTTTCATCACTACACCACAACATACTGGTTGTTTCAGACTGCAGAATTGTAACTATTTCACAGCCGTTACTTCTCAAGTGCATTCAGAGAATTACTCTACATTAATGTGAAACCCCCTGCTGATGTTTTCACTTAGAGTAACAGAGTTATGTGGTGTACACTACTACACATGATGACACATCTATTGAGAGTTAGAGAGAAGGCTCTCTCTCTTTCTCCTTCTTTCTCTTTCTCTCTCATTCTCTCGCACGCTCTTTCTCTCGCTCTCTCTTTCTCTCGCTCTTTCTTGCTCGCTCACTTTCTCTCTCTTTCTCTCTCGCTCAATCTCTCTCTCTCTCTTTATCTCTCTCGCTTGCTCTCTCTCTCTCTCTCTTTCTCTTTCACTCTCTTTATTTCCCTCTCTCCCTCTCTCCCTCCCTCTCTTAAACATGATGTTGTGATCTCATCTTCTCTGCTCCTGAAGAAGAGATGAAGTACTTCAAAATTGCTCAGGACCTGGAGATGTACAGCATCAATTCCTTTCCCATCAGGGTGAGACTCAAAGGCTTTTGCTGCTTGTTTCCCATCAGACAATAAGCCTATAGATAGAAAGCCAACCACCCAGTAAGCCCATAGAAAGGAATGTGATGATTCATCCCCCGGTAAGCCGATAGAACGGTATTATCCTCTTGAAATGTTACAAGGTAATAGAAGAAATAAGCTGAAAGTTAAATCCTGTATTGAAACTTCCACTACAGGAGATTGCTATACAATTTTTTTTATGTGGATCCTTATATATACTATATATATATATACACAAGTATGTGGACACTCCGTCAAATTAGTGGATTCGGCTATGTCAGCCACACTCATTCCATAGACAAACATTGGCAGTGGAATGACCTTAATAAAGAGCTCAGGGACTTTTAACGTGGCACTGTCATAGGATGCCACCTTTCCAATAAGTTAGTTCGTCAAATTACTGCCCTGCTAGAGCTGCCCAGGTCAACTGTAAGTGCTGTTTTTGTGAAGTGGAAACGTCTATGAGCAACAACGGCTCAGCCCGCAAAGTGGTAGGCCACACAAGCTCACAGAACGGGACCGCCGAGTACTGAAGCGCGTAGCCCGTAAAAATTGCCTGTCCTGTGTTGCAACACTCACTACCGAGTTCCAAACTGCCTCTGGAAGCAACGTCAGCACAAGAACGGTTTGTCGGGAGCTTCATGAAATGGGATTCCATGGCCGAGCAGATGCACAGAAGCCTAAGATCACCATGCGCAATGCGAAGCGTCGACTGGCCTGCACAGAGCCCTGACCTCAAACTCATCAAACACCTTTGGGATGAATTGGAACGCCAACTGCGAGCCAGGCATAATCGCTCAACATCAGTGCCTGACTTCACTAACGCTCTTGAGGCTGAATGTAAGCAAGTCCACACAGCAATGTTGCAACATCTAGTGGAAAGCCTTCCCAGAAGAGTGGAGGCTGTTATAGCAGCGAAGGGGGGACCAACTCTACATTAATGCCCATGATTTTGGAATGAGATGTTCGACGAGCAGGTGTCCACATACTTTTGGTCATGTCGTGTCTGTTTACAAAGAGAAAATTATTTAGGCTATAATAAAAGTAAACATTGATTCCTGCATTGATTACCAAAAGAGACAGACTAAGAACTTTTCATGAAGCCTTTTTTCGAAGAGAATATTAATATTTCCATAACTCATAGAATCCGTTTTGAAGTGATGTACCTCAGTGATCAGTGTTATTTCTAAAAGGCCAGCGGCCTCATTTATAACCATTGTGCACATTTTACACAAAATATCTGCGTGCGTGCGCCATTTATTAAAATAATACAAATATATAGATTCACAAACTTGCCGTATACCATGCATACGCATGTTTCCTGTTATAAATCAGACCCACTGTAAAACTGTGCACAACAAGCATTATAAAAATGCCCTATATTTACCTTTTACGGTGACAATAATGCCCTTATTTTGTATATAATTCAAAACTATTGGAATTAGGCCATGACCGTTTCTAAAAGAAAAAGCAATGGCACATTTTATCAACTGTTTTTGGAGTTATTGGCCGAATCTTTTAACCTTTTGAAGTAAAGTAAGCAGTATGTCAGCAGAATGTTTTAATTCAGCAATGTTTTGCATTGACTTTTCCCCCAATATAAATATGCTGGACTGCCCGTGCCTACATATCACATATTACAATGTAAAATCTTCCACCTGTTCAGTTCAACATATGTTATAAACCTTGCTGCCAATGGGATCGTATACAACTAATTAAATGTGCATGGTCATTTGATGTATGGCTACTTTGGGAATGCATCACGGTCAGAAAAGGTGAGGAATTTATTCTGCAATGTTTATAAAACATTAAATAAATGGGAAATAGATGTCTAATCACGTTAGATTCCAAAACAAAATCTATTTTCCCTCTTCTAACTATCGGCAAATGGCTGCATGTTGTTATTATGTTTTTCTGTTTTCATTATTTTGAATGAATAAGCGTGTCGTCATATCCCCCTTTGCTTGCCTTTTTGTAATACAGTACTTCAACCACTAGAAAATGTGTGTACACATGGTCTGAATTTTGTGTGGAGGTAAGGACATTGTCACATCCAGTTAAGTTTTTATACAGTGCATTCAGAAAGTACTCATACCCCTTGACTTATTCCACATTTTGTTGTGTTACAGCCTGAACTCAAAATTGATTAAATTTATACTTTTTCTCACCCATCTACATCTGCATTGCTTGCTGTTTGGGGTTTTATGCTGGGTTTCTGTATAGCACTTTGTGACATCGGCTGATGTAAAAAGGGCTTTATAAATACATTTGATTGATTGATCTACACACAAGTGAAAACATGTTTTTAGACATTTTCACAAATTAATTGAAAATTAAATACAGAAATTATATTTACATAAGTATTCACACACCCTGAGTCAATACTTTGTAGAAGCACCCTTGGAAGTTATTACAGCTGTAAATCTTTATGGGTAAGTCTCTAAGAGCTTTCCACACCTGGATTATCCAACATTTGCCCATGACTATTTTCAAATTCTTCAAGCTCTGTCAAGTTAGTTGTTGATCATTGCTAGACAGCCATTTCCAGGTCTTGCCATAGATTTTCAAGTAGATTTAAGTCAAACTGTAACTCGGCCACTCTGGAACATTGATCGTCTTCTTGATAAGCAATTCCAGTGTAGATTTGACCTCATGGTGAAATCTGAGTTAGGCAACTGAGTTAGGAAGCACACCTGTATCTTCATAGTGACTGGGTGTATTGATACACCATCCAAATTGTAATTTATAACTTCACCATGCTCAAAGGAATATTCAATATATGTTTTTTTAATTTTTACACATCTACCAATAGGTGTCCTTCTTTGCGGTGTATTGGTAAACCTCCCTGGTCTTTGTGGTTGAATATGTGTTTGAAAATTCACTGCTTGTCTGAGTGACCTTACAGGTAAGTATGTGTGGGGTACAGAGATGAGGTAGTCATTCAAAAATCATGTTAAACACTATTATTGCACACAGAGTGAGTCCATGCAATTATTATGTGACTTGTTAAGCACATTTTTACTCCTGAACTTATTTAGGCTTGCCATAACAAAGGGGATGAATAATTATTGACTCAAAACATTTCAGCTTTTCATTTTAAATTCATTTTTAAGAAATGTATAAACATAATTCCACTTTGACATTATGGGGTATTGTGTGTCTCAATGTAATCCATTTAAAATTCAGGCTGTAACACAACAGAATGTGGGAAAGTCAAGCGGTGTGAATACTTTCTGAAGGCACTGTACATGGCAACTTTGGCACACGCATGTTTTGGGACATATGTTGTGCTGTATGCAACATTTTTAAATGAATCCCCACCCCAGGGCTTTGATAAGTATGACTTAAAACTTACTCACATTAGTAAATCATGTAGGTTAAGGTCTTAGATTAACTGAACAAAGTTAACTACTTTACCTTATATCACAGCTGACATGTTTTAGCATCAAGGAGAGTAATGAAGTGAGTTGCCAGACTGTGCCACTACCACTACTGCCTGTCAGACACACAGATAGACCCTGGAGTGTTAGAGCAGTCAACAAGGACCAATACTGTGTATGGCAGCTGGCATGTTTGAGCATGAAGGAGAATAATGAATTGTGTCTGTCAGAAAGACAGACAGAGAAACCCTAGAGTGATGATCTGGAGCCTGAGTTTCTGGACTGAATGTCCCTCAGCTACTTACCTGGGTCCCTAAGCAGAGAACCAGTAAATAGCGTGGGCTTTGTCTCTGTCTCTTTCTCTGTCTCTGTCTCTGTCTCTGTCTCTGTCTCTGTCTCTGTCTCTGTCTCTTTCTCTGTCTCTGTCTCTGTCTCTGTCTCTGTCTCTGTCTCTTTCTCTGTCTCTGTCTCTTTCTCTTTCTCTGTCTTTTTCTCTGTCTCTTTGTCTGTCTCTCTCTCTCTCTCTCTCTCTCTCTCTCTCTCTCTCTCTCTCTCGCTCTCTCTCTCTTGCTCTCTCTCTCTCGCTCTCTCTCTCTCATTCATCACCCATTACTTCCTGGAAAATAGTAGCAAGTATTACTGAGTGGACTATCCTGGTTAAAGAAATAAAATTCAATGTTCTTTTGTTTCATCCTGTTTCAAAGAAGGGTAATGCACATTCAGTAACTTGCAGGTCCAGGGTAGAAAAAGTAAGCAGGTGAAAGAAAGATGGATACCCGCATACTGATGATTTCTCCTGCACATTAACTGTGCAACATTACGACTTGAAGGTCTTTGTTTGTTTGTTGGTTTGTTTTTTCTTTTTCTTTCTTTCTTTCTTTCTTTCTTTCTTTCTTTCTTTCTTTCTTTCTTTCTTTCTTTCTTTCTTTCTTTCTTTCTTTCTTTCTTTCTTTCTGCCATTCATCATTCTGTTCTTTGTACAGACCTCCAGCTCCTTCGGGACGCGAGAGTGTGTCCGCCCTCGTCTCCTGTCTATCCGGGAAACGCCAACGCCCCCCCCTGATCGACCAATACCGGTGCAGTCTGCGCGAGGACGTCCGGTGGGAGCTGGCATGCAGGGACACCACTCTTACCTTCGACCAGCTGGTAGACCTGTCCATCCGGCTGGATAACCTGCTGGCCACCCGAGGACGTCCGGATCGGGGCCTGTCATTCCTATCTCCCAGCACCTCTGATCCGACGACTATGGAGCTGGGAGGTGCTGCGCTTAGGGGGACCAGAGGAGGGGCCATTCCCTGCAACATCTGTGGCCGCAGACGGCACACTGCTGGTCGGTGCTGGTGGGGTTCCTCAGGGAGTAGAGGCAGCAGGCAGGGCACTGTCGTGTCATCCCAGGTGAGTAGGCACCAGACTCACCCAGAGCCCCCTGTTGCTCACATGTTTGTGTTGATAGAATTTCCTGAGTTTTCCCCGTATTCCCAGCATAAGGCGCTCGTAGATTCAAGCGCAGCTGGGAATTTTATTGACTGTTCATTTGCCCATAGTTTAGGGATCCCCATTGTTCCTGTTGATTTCCCCTTCCCTGTGCATGCCTTAGATAATCGACCATTAGGGTCGGGCTGATTAGGGAGGCCACCGCTCCACTAAGCATGGTTACGCAGGAGGGTCATGAGGAGAGAATCAGTCTCTACCTTATTGATTCTCCTGCATTTCCCGTGGTGCTGGGCCTACCCTGGTTGGCCTATCATGACCCCAGTATTTCATGGCAACAGAGGGCTCTTAAGGGATGGTCAAGGAAGTGCTCGGGGAGGTGTGTAGGTGTTTCCATCGGTGCGACTACGGTGGAAAGTCCAGACCAAGTCTCCACCGTGCACATCCCCTCAGAATATGTCGATTTGGCTCTACAATCTGGTGCGTATCCGGGAGGGAGATGAGTGGAAGACGGCATTTAGTACCACCTCAGGGCACTATGAGTACCTCGTCATGCCATACGGGTTGATGAATGCTCCATCAGTTTTCCAGGCATTTGTAGACTAGATTTTCCCGGGACTTGCTCGGGAAAGGAAGTGCAGCGGTTCCTAGGGTTTGCCAACTACTACCGGAGGTTTATCCGGGGCTTTGGTCAGGTAGCAGCTCCCATTACCTCACTGCTGAAGGGGGGACCGGTGCGACTGCAGTGGTCAGCTGAGGCGGACAGGGCTTTTGGTCACCTGAAGTCTCTGTTTACCTCAGCTCCCGTGCTGGCTCATCCGGATCCCTCTTTGGCATTTATAGTGGAGGTGGACGCGTCCAAGGCTGGGATAGGAGCTGTGCTGTCTCAGCGCTCGGGTACGCCACTTAAACTCCGCCCCTGTGTCTTTTTTTCGAAGAAGCTCAGCTCGGCGGAGCGTAACTATGATGTAGGGGACCGGGAGTTGTTGGCTGTCGTAAAGGCTCTGAAGGCGTGGAGACATTGGCTTGAGGGGGCTAAACACCCTTTTCTCATCTGGACCGACCACCGCAATCTGGAGTACATCCGGGCGGCTAGGAGACTGAACCCTCACCAGGCAAGGTGGGCCATGTTTTTCACCCGTTTTGTGTTCATCCTATCCTACCGACCAGGTTCCCAAAACACTAAGGCAGACACAGAGGAGCGGTCCATGGATCCCACTCCCATACTTTTGGCCTCTTGCCTGGTGGCACCGGTGGTGTGGGAGCTGGACATGGACATCGAGCACGCGTTACGTACAGAGCCCACTCCACCTCAGTGTCCAGCTGGGCGTCTGTACGTTCCGTCTGCTGTCCGTGACCGTTTGATCTATTGGGCACACACGTCACCCTCCTCTGGTCATCCTGGCATCGGTCGGACAGTGCACTGTCTTAGTGGGAAGTACTGCTGGTCCACCTTGGCCAAGGACATGAGGGTTTATGTTTCCTCCTGCTCGATGTGCGCTCAGTGCAAGGCTCCTAGGCACCTTCCCAAAGGGAAATTACAACCTCTACCCGTTCCACAAAGGCCATGGTCGCACCTGTCGGTGGACTTCTTGACGGATCTTCCTCCGTCACAGGGAAACACCACGATCCTGGTCGTTGTGGATAGGTTTTCCAAGTCCTGCCGTCTCCTTCCTTTGCCCGGTCTCCCTACGGCCCTACAGACTGCGGAGGCTCTGTTCACCCACGTCTTCCGGCACTACGGGGTGCCTGAGGACATCGTCTCTGAATGGGGTCCCCAGTTCACGTCCAGGGTCTGGAAGGCGTTCATTGAACGTCTGGGGGTCTCGGTCAGCCTCATCTCATGTTTTCACCCCGAGGGTAACGGGCAGGTGGAGAGAGTTAACCAGGATGTGGGTAGGTTTCTGCGGTCATATTGCCAGGACCGGCCGGGGGAGTGGGCGGCTTTCATCCCCTGGGCAGAGATGGCCCAAAATTCACTCCGCCACTCCTCCACTAACCTCACCCCCTTCCAGTGCGTACTGGGGTACCAGCCGGTTCTGGCACCGTGGCATCAGAGCCAGATCGAGGCTCCTGCGGTGGATGAATGGTTTAGGCGCTCGGAGGAAACCTGTACACCTGCAATGGGCCGTGAGGTGGCAGAAGGCGAGCGCCAACCGCCACCGCAGTGAGGCCCCGGTGTTCGCACCGGGGGACAGGGTCTGGCTCTCGTCCCGAAACCAGGTAATTGAGCTACAGTAGCTACACTATGTACTGTACATATAGATAGGGGTAAAGTGACTAGGCAACGGGATAGATATAGACAGTAGCAGCAATGTATGTGGCGAGTGTGAAAGTGTGTGTGTGTGTGTTGGGGTGTCAGCGTAATTATGTGTGAGTGTGTGGGTAGGGTCCAGTGTTCGTGCATAGAGTCAGTGCAAGAGAGTTAATGCAAAAAAGGGTCAATGCAGGCAGTACGGGTAGCCATTTGATTAACTATTTAACAGACTTATATAGTAGTCTTATGGCTTTGGGGTAGAAAATGTTCAGGGTCCTGTTGGTTCCAGACTTGGTGCGTTGGTACCGCTTGAAGTGCGGTAGCAGAGAGAACAGTCTGTGGCTTGGGTGGCCGGAGTCTTTGACAATTTTTGGGGGATTCCTCTGACACCACCTGGTATAGAGGTCCTGGATGGCAGGGACGTTGGCATACTGTAGGTGAGATGCTACTCACACATTCTTATAAAAGGGACCAGGGTTGTAGTCAGTTTCATTTCAATTGAGTCAATTCAGGAAGTAAACAGAAATTCAAATTCCAATTCCAATGCACTTTACTTCCTAAGTTGACTGAATTTAAATGGAATTGACCCCAACCCTGAAAGTTACAAGTCTGTTTTTACTGTTTGTGTCACCTCTTACTTTAAGGTTTTAACATGTCTTGTTGTTCTTTCGGATGAATTTAGCCATAAAGCCTCTGGACAAGAAGCCAACATGTTCAAGTTTAACTCCTCCAAGTTCAGGGTCAACAAGTTGGTGAGAATAGTGAGGGATGCAAACAAAACATTTTTGTTTTGTTTTCTGATTTAATTCAATTTCAGTTTTTAATTTAAGGGGTATGGGAAACATATGTTTACATTGCCAAATAAAGGGAAATAGATAATAAACAAAAGTGAAATAAACAATAAAAAATGTACAGTAAACATTAAACTCACAAAAGTTCCAAAAGAATAAAGACATTTCAAATGTCATATTATGGCTACATACAGTGTTGTAATGATGTGCAAATAGTTAAAGTACAAAAGGGAAAATAAATAAACATAAATATAGGTTGTATTTACAATAGTGTTTGTTCTTCACTGGTTGCCCTTTTCTTGTGGCAACAGGTCACACATCTTGCTACTGTAATTGCACACTGTGGTATTTCACCCAGTAGATATGGGAATTTATAAAGTTTTTCAAATTCTCTCTCTGTTTGTATTTCGGTGGACTGTAACCGGTAAATGGATAGGGGAAAACACTTGGGAGAGGCAGCAGAGAGCGCCAGGGACGAGCTGGAAAGGAGACATTTGCAGCAACAGGATGAAGCCCACATGGCCAACGAGGCTCTGGTCAGACCAGTGGGGTGTTCTCAGACTCAAACACATCTCATAGAAGAAGATTGTTTACATGGAGAAGGGATGGTTTACCCGGGGATGTTGGGTCCTGATTCTTAAGGAAATAACATTATTAATTATTAAGGAAATAACCTAATCCATTATTCAAAATAATTTAGTATGCACTCGTTCTGATAAGGCACAATATATGGTTAACGATCTGTGTCTCTCTCTCTTACCCTCCCTCCTCTTACAGCCTTCAGATGAGAGAGCAGACCCACTGACAGAGTAGGCCCAAGTAGCTGCTTTATTACTGTTTATTAACTGCTTATGAAATGCTTATGAAGGCCTTATTGCTGTCCTCCTATGTAGCTGCGTAGAGGGGAGACAGTGGATCTGTAGGCAGAGTTCGCCTAGACAGATGACGACGAGGCTAATCAGCATTATGAATGTTTAGTCCTTCAGTGTGGAGACAGAGTAGTTAATTGTGTTTTTTAATTGTGCACCTACAGGAAGCCAGGGAGTCTGAGGGCCAAGCACAAGATGCTTGAGATCACTAGCTAATCTGCTCGGTAACCATCTGCACGCACAACACCCATGCACGCGTACGCACACACACATTCACTATTTCTGGGGGATTGCATGAGAACAGAAAAAAACTTACCCTCCTACACAAGAACGGCCCGCACACACACAGAAACCCACCCACAGGAAGATACAACCCACACACACAGAAACCCACCCACAGCAGAATACAACCCACACACACAGAAACCCACCCACAGGAGAATATAACCCACACACACACCCGCTTACACAATAGCCAACACAGTAACAGTTGTAACAGTTGCAAACCCTCCTACACATACTGCATCAAGTCAGCAGCCCACTACTCACATACATACCCACCTGCATTAGAATAGTACTGACATGTACAACATTCTTGACTCATATATTAGCCTTCATCTACATGTTAGACTTCATGTAAAAACAAAAAAACAATTCCACCATTGATGCAGCAGCATTCACATCCAAATGATTACATTAAATGAATGAAAACTGAACCCATCTACATAAGCTCATCATCCTCCACCATCCACCCAGGTACAGTAGTTAGTCCACCTTAAGCACAGTGGCCTTTACGCTCTCTCTGCCTCCCTCCCTCCCTGCCTGCCTCCCTCCATCTCTCCCTCCTTGCCTGTCTACCTCCATCCATGTCTCCTCAACACGAGGGCCGCTCAGGGGTGCGTGCTAAGTCCCCTCCTGTACTTCCCTGTTCACCAATGACTGCGTGGCCATGCACGACTCCAACACCATCATTACGTTTGCCGATGACACAATGGTGGTAGGCCAGATCACTGACAACGATGAGACAGCCTACAGGGAGGAGGTCAGACACCTGGCAGTGTGGTGGCAGAACAACGACCACTCCTTCAAATTGAGCAAGACAAAAGAGCTGATCGTGGACTACAGGAAAAGGGGGGCTGAGCACGCCCCCATTCACATCAACGGGGCTGTAGTGGAGCAGGTCAAGAGCTTCAAGTTCCTTGGCGTCCAAACACACCTAGACAGTTGTGAAGAGGAAACGACAATGCCTATTTCCCCTCAGAAGACTGAAAAGATTTGGCATTGGTCCTCAGATCTTTAATAAGTTCATCAGCTGCACCATCGAGAGCATCCTGACTGGTTGCATCACCTCTTGGTATGGCAACTGCTTGGCATCCGATCGCAAGGCGCTACAGAGGGTAGTGCGTGTGGCCAGCTTCCTGCCGTCCAGGACCTCTATACCAAGCGGTGTCAGAGGAAGGCCCTAAAAACTGTTCTCTGTTACCGCACGGCAAGCAGTACCAGAGCACCAAGTCTAGGTCCAAGAGGCTCCTTGTCAGCTTCTACCCCCAAGCCTTAGACTGCTAAACAGTTATCAAATGGCTATCTGGAATATTTGCATTGACCCCTTTTTTTACGCTGCTGCTACTCGCTGGTTATTATCTATGCATAGTCAATTTAGCCCTACCTACATGTACATATGACCTCAATTACCTCGACTAACCTGTAACCCCAGACTCGGTACCGGTACCCCTATATATAGCCTAATTATTGTTATTTTATTGTGTTAGTTATTTTCTTACTTTAGTTTATTTTGTCAAAAAAAAAATTGCAAATATTTTATGACTTACTTCTAAAACAATGGTGCATTGTTGGTTAAGGGCTTGTAAGTATGCATTTCACGGTAAGGTCGGCGCATGTGACAAATAACATTTGATTTGATTTGATTAGTGTACAGAATTGTACAATGTTGACGCATTCCAATCAGATGGACCCACGTCATCAATAATGGATATAGCGTACAGAAATGTCACAATACATGTTGTGTTGGTAGAGATGTTGCACATACAGTAGTACTTTTTAAAAACATGTATTTTTTTATTTATTTATTGAAAATTCGAAACATACAATATACTTGCAATGAAGCCGCACAACAACTACATCATACTAGTCATCCAACAGATTCCCATTCAGAGCGACACACAGAAGCATCCAGGGTCAATGCCCTGCTCAAGGGCACGTTGACCGATCTACCACCAGGCCAAAAAAGTGAACCCGAACCCTCCAAGATCCCCCCACAGTTCCCCAATAGCTGTCCCTCAACCATTCGAGACCCCTCCCACAGCCCCCCTCCCCCAAGAAGAAAAATGTAAAATAAAAATATACAATTAATTCCATTCCCCACCCCAAGAACCCCCCCCAATGCACCAACAACCAAGAGAATGAACTACAAAGAAAACAGGAAAATACAGAAGAAAACAGCAAACAACAATGCAAAAAAATTATCTCCCACACAGCAACTCCACTCCCACTTGTCTCCAATTCCACATACCAACCCTCAACTTCTCTCAGCCCATCCCATCTATCTCTGCTGGCCACCCACTTCGGGTTTCTACGCAACACATATCTTTCATCTATGCTGTGATGTTTAACGTACAATTTCAATCTATCTAATCGAATAGAATACACAGATTGTGAGTTGAAGATAAATACTTTTACTAAGAGTATTAGTATATTAGTAATTGCCTGACCAGGTCTCTCCAGATCTCCTAACAGTACTATTTCTAGGGTCACTTTTAGATCAATGCTATGCATTTTCAGCCATTCCTGAACCTGAGACCAGAAACAGGGTACCTGAGGGCAATATCAAAATAAATGGTCTATTGATTCTGTATCCTCACAACAAAATCTCCAGAGCTTCAATGATATGCCCCAAATATTCAACATTTTGTGGGTGGCAAGAATTCGATATAATAATTTTTTCTGAAAAGCATGAAGTCTTGAATCTTGCGTTGTTTTATATACCAACTCATACACCGTGTACCATGGAATCGGTACATCAAAAATCTCTTCCCAACTATTTTGCAATCTGTATGGCACAGTTGTCGACATCCTGGTCCTCAAATGAAACTGGTATACTTTCCTATTTATGCTATTTCTATTCCTCTGCCAGTTTTGATCCTTTATATTGGGCAGACAGACCAGTTCCCTGCCTCCTTCCTCTGCCACCTGCCTCGACCATATTTGGGGTAATGCTTGTAATCAATTGGTTGTACTCTTGGATTGAGCAGACCTTCCCGTACAATTCTGATAACTCCATGAAGGACATAACTCTTCCATTCCAATTTACAATATAATTTAAGAACAAAATACCTTTTTCAAACATCTTTCCCATAAATACAGGTATTTTATCAACCAGCACATTTGAGTTCAGCCATAATATTTGTTGTAATATCAAATAAAATAGATTTTTTATCAAATTTATTTTCAAATCAAATCAAATTTATTTATAAAGCCCTTCTTACATCAGCTGATGTCACAGAGTGTGCCAGGTGGAGATTATAACAGAGCATGTCCAAGATTTTAAAATGTTCATAGATGACCAGCAGGGTCAAATAATAATAATCACAGTGGTTGTCGAGGGTGCAACAGGTCAGCACCTCAGGAGTAAATGTCAGTTGGCTTTTCATAGCCGATCATTCAGAGTATCTCTACCGCTCCTGCTGTCTCTAGAGAGTTGAAAACAGCAGGTCTGGGACAGGTAGCACGTCTGGTGAACAGGTCAGGGTTCCATAGCCGCAGGCAGAACAATATTTGTTCTATCTTTTCAGGGGGATGAAATTGAAATTGTAGCCAGCTTTGTAATGCTTGTCTGAAAAAGAGAGATACTTTGAAAAAAGTATAATTTTCAATTAATCGAAAATGAGACATGGCAATCTGCACAAAGGCAAAAAGGCCATTTTTAACAATGGATGAGCTTTTTTTAGTAATCTACTTGAGAACCATTTAGGGTTAAAATAAAACTTTTGAATGAGTGAAGCTTTTAGAGAGAGGTTTAGTGCTTTTATATTTAATAATCTCAACCCACCCAATTCATATTCATTATATAGATAGGCTCGTTTTATTTTGTCTGGTTTAGCATCCCAGATAAAGCTAAATATTTTATGCTCATATGATTTGAAAAACAAATAATCAGGAGTAGGCAGCGCCATAAGTAAGTACTTAACAGTAGTACTTAACATGACGTTCCAGTTCTGCAAATAAGTATGTAGACATGTTATTTTATCACTAAAAGCCCTTGGGAGGGAGTTATTCTCAATAATTCCAGGGTTTGAGGGCCTTATTGCTTTTATAAAATGGTTGCCAACATATTAAAAAAGATAAACGACACGTTTTCATTAAAAACGTATTACCTTGAGTAAAATTGTTTTATTTCGTTCTTCCACAATACACAATAGTGTGGGCAAAGGCCAGTAGTTAGATCTGAGATTCTGAAGTTGCTAGCCAAATGGGCTGGTCGTTCATTCTATCCATTCTACTTGCAATGGTTGCTATGCTAAACAAATCATTGGCATGAAGCTATGCAGGCTAGCTACTTCTCCCTAAAGCAAACACACATTCACATCTAGCAGCTGAACTGACAGCAAACGGTGTGCACTTTTGTTTGTTTTACCTTTGTTTCTATTGAAAGTTTTTGGGATCTATCCATTATAATGATCCTGATAAATGAATTTGCCTGACTCAGAGAAGCTGTCAGTCTTGTCATGTTCATATGCACGTTACGTTGGAGATTGCAAAAAAAAACTGCAACATTGTTCCATAGGTCAAAGAGGCAGACAGAAAGGTTTAGACAAACCACAACTGTTGAACTCCAAATGCTAGCCTAGCATCATATGGAAATATTGTCTAGACACTTTTTTTCCCAGGGCAGATGACCCCTCAGCTCATACTTCACATCTAACCGTTAGATACCCTTCTATCAACTTTCAAAGTGGCCTGCATTTAGGTCATCTGTGAATGTTGAGTATGGATTTGTGGGAGAACAAAGAGATCTTTCACCAATAACACCAAATCAACTTGTAATCTACATTTAGTTAACGTGCTATACCCACGGTTCGCTAGCCGTGTATATTGTTTCTGAGATAAGTATTGACTTCAGGAACAGTATTTTAAACCTTGCTATTCGCTTACACCCCATCGACTAAAAATTCGGATTAATTTCCCAGGGACAATTTTTTTGTCTGGAGAGAGTGCTATGGTTTTCCTGAGGGATGATTTAAGCTTCAAAGCCATCTGTAAGTGTAGTCTGATTATAGCCGTTGAGTGCAGCAGAGAAAGTCCTCTCTGAAGACAAATTGAGGGTGAAATTGCTTTTGGTATGCAATCACATTCGACTCGTCAGTAAGAGGCCACAGAACAGATATTGACTCTCATTTTGTCGTGAGTGAATCAAGAAAACTTTGCTACCGCCCGCGGCCTAAGATACACAAGGCCCAATCATCTTCAATGGACTCCTCCAATAAGCTTCTGCTTTTTACATCGCTAAATCGATTGGTTCTAGATAGAAGATAGAATATCATAGAAAATACTTATTCTGCTATCATCAGAGGCATTTAAACAAATGAAGCTTGCCATCGTTATCTGCAATCCCCAGATTCTTTGCTAATTTCTTAAAACCATTGAGGTGAAATGTGAGCTTCGGCATATCCATAAAAACACCTCTCTCTCTACCAAACTCTCTGTGTGAAATACACTTGTTAGAGTAGGGCTAATTGATTTGAGCCCTGCAATCAGTCATTAGTGGCATCGAAGTCACATTTTATTTGTCATACAGTGAGGGAAAAAAGTATTTGATCCCCTGCTGATTTTGTACGTTTGGCCACGGACAAAGAAATGATCAGTCTATAATTTTAATGGTAGGTTTATTTGAACAGTGAGAGACAGAATAACAACAAAAAAATCCAGAAAAACGCATGTGAAAAATGATATAAATTAATTTGCATTTTAATGAGGGAAATAAGTATTTGACCCCCGCTCAATCAGGAAGATTTCTGGCTCCCAGGTGTCTTTTATACAGGTAACGAGCTGAGATTAGGAGCACACTCTTAAAAGGAGTGCTCCTAATCTCAGCGTGTTACCTGTATAAAAGACACCTGTCCACAGAAGCAATCAATCAATCAGATTCCAAACTCTCCACCATGGCCAAGACCAAAGAGCTCTCCAAGGATGTCAGGGACAAGATTGTAGACCTACACGAGGCTGGAATGGGCTACAAGACCATCGCCAAGCAGCTTGGTGAGAAGGTGACAACAGTTGGTGCGATTATTCGCAAATGGAAGAAACACAAAAGAACTGTCAATCTCCCTCGGCCTGGGGCTCCATGCAAGATCTCACCTCGTGGAGTTGCAATGATCATGAGAACGGTGAGGAATCAGCCCAGAACTACACGGGAGGATCTTGTCAATGATCTCAAGGCAGCTGGGACCATAGTCATCAAGAAAACAATTGGTCACACACTACGCTGTGAAGGACTGAAATCCTGCAGCGCCCGCAAGTTCCCCCTGTTCAAGAAAGCACATACATGCCCGTCTGAAGTTTGCCAATGAACATCTGAATGATTCAGAGGACAACTGGGTGAAAGTGTTGTGGTCAGATGAGACCAAAATGGAGCTCTTTGGCATCAACTCAACTCGCCGTGTTTGGAGGAGGAGGAATGCTGCCTATGACCC
>QNTS01002158.1:160227-225227 GCA_003317085.1 Hucho hucho | reverse complement strand
GGGACATGGAGAAGGAGGGAGATTTGCATAGCTTCTCTGCCAGAGGCCTCCCCCTCTCCTGGGGTGGATCACACCAGCCTCTGCCCTTTTCTTCTCTACCATCTGATTCTGCACTGACTGGACAGGTAGCCATCCTCATGGGGTGGCAGGGTAGCCTAGTGGTTAGAGAGTTGGATTAGTAACCGAAAGGTTGCAAGTTCAAATCCCTGAGCTGACTAAGTACAAGTCTGTCGTTCTGCCCCTGAACAGCCAGTTAACCCACTGTTCCTAGGCTGTTTTTGAAAATAAGAATTTGTTCTTAATTGACTTGCCTAATAACATTTAATTCACCTAGCTTTTGTTTACAGATCAGTGCAGATGAAGGAGAGGAAGCCAGTTTAGACTACTGAGAGGCACCCAAGAGAGGAGGAGGCCCATAGTTGAGTTCTCTGGACCCTAACGAGTCTGCTGGTTCTGTCGGCGAGACAGAACCAGGACCCTGCAGCAGTAAAGGGGTAAATAAATTAGCAGAGGTAGTACAGGAGAGGTAGGAGCAGGACAGTGAGGAAATGCATTGGTAGCTCTGTAGACCTGAGCTGTAAGACACGTCAGGTGCTCTCCTCTTTTCTTTTGTATTGATAGGATCCCAAGAGACATCCCACTGGGCAAACTCTGGTTGAATCAACATTGTTTCCACGTCATTTCAACCCCCAAAAAATCTATTGTGATGACGTTAAATCAACGTGGGAAACTAATTGGATTTGCAAAACGTTATCAACGTAAGGGCATTTCCTTTTTTCTGTTTACCTTGACTTGTTGAATTCACATTAGTTGACAACTCAACCAAATGTCAATCAAAAGTAGATGTTGAACTGACGTCTGTGCCCAGTGTTTGGATACGATGAAAGACATGGTCAACCCTCAGGATATAGGGAACCACAGCCTTAAGTTCTGTCAACACACATCCCAGCTATTTTTTTGCTTCAGTCTCTGATGCAGAGAGTTAATTTAAACTACTATGATGGAAATCTTTAGAGATGATTTGATTGGTAACTATTTGAATTACTCTGCATGCTTTGTTTGTCAAGAAACAGATGGAAAACCCGAGACGTCCGCATCCAAGTGAACCGGCATGCTGTGTTTGTAGTCTTGGTGATTTGGATACAGTCTACTGTACTGTTATCTGCCGGGTATAGTGGCAGAACGCACCACAGAAGGCATTGCTGGTCCAGTGATATCATTTCACTGTTCAGTGTACATTCACTGGCCATGCTGCTCTTTGTATGAAAAGAAAAACGTTTGGGCAGGCTTCCTTAGCTTTCTGTTTAACTTTAAGTACACACTCACAAGTATGCACAATCATAAGGACAAAAAACACTTGAAAGCCTGCACGCACACACCGCCCACTGGGCACAGACATCAATTTAACGTCTATTCCACATTGGTTCAATTTCATTGAAATGACGTGGAAACAACATTGATTAAATCAGTGTGTGCCCAGTGGGAGGGATCAGGGCATCCGTTCTGAAAGCAGAGGAAACAGAACAGAGTGTTTGTGCCTATTTCTCTATTTATAGGCTGGCAGCTAAAAGACACGTCTTGGTTCTGCTCCAGGCTTCTTCCTGCTGTCAAAAATCTGTATTTTCAAGTCGGGACTTGAAAATACCATCTCCATCTGCCCACCCTCGTTTCTATCTCTCTCTCTCTCTCTCTCTCTCTCTCTCTCTCTCTCTCTCTCTCTCTCTCTCTCTCTCTCTCTCTCTCTCTGTCTCTGTCTCTGTCTCTGTCTCTGTCTCTGTCTCTGTCTGTCTGTTTGTCTCTCTCTTTCTCTCTTTCTTTCTTTGTGTGTATCTGCAGCCCTGTCAAACAGTCATGTCCACAGTAATATACCCCTAGGCAAAATGGTGTATGCCAATAGTTATCTGTGATGTGTATGATGTATTGATGTATATATTGAGGACAGGACTCTGATTAGTGTCAGTTTGCATCAATGTGATTATGGACACTCTGGTGTGTATCTATCAGACCTAGGTTCAAATCGTATTTGTTTTCTTTCCAATACTTGAATATTCAGCCTGCCCGGTGCAATAGAACCAGTGGAATAGTCCTAAAAGCTCAAACTTTCTCTAATTTCTAGGTTTTAGACTAGAAACTGACATTGCATGGAACTTAGAAGAGTTCAGTTGACTTATCTGTTGTGGGACAGCCGATAATCCTCATTATGAGGGTGAAAGGGTGAAAAGCGGAACAAAACTCACAGCCTGGCCTCAGAGACAATATGAAACATACTTTACGTACAGAACCAGTCAAAAGTTTGAACACACCTACTCATTCAAAAATCGAATCAAATCAAATGTATTGGTCACATACACGTCTTTAGCAGATGTTATTGCGGGTGTAACGAAATGCTTGTGCTTCTAGCTCCGACAGTGCAGTAATATATTAATATCTAACAGTTTCACAACATATACCCAAAATACACGTAAATCGAAGTAAGGAATGGATTAAGAATATATACATATATGTCAGAGCGTAATTGGACTAAGATACGATGGCATAGTATAAAATACAGTATATACATATGAGTTGGGTGATGCAATACGTAAACACAATTTAAAAGGGACTAAGATACCGTAGAATACTGTGGAGTGCAGTTTATACATATGAGATGAGTAATGCTAGATACGCAAACATTATTAAAGTGTCTAGTGATCAATTTCTAAAAGTGGCCAGTGATTTCTCATCTATGTCTATNTCATTTTGTCTGTCATAGTTGAAGTGTACCTATGATGAAAATTACAGGCCTCTCTCATCTTTTTAAGTGAGAGAACTTGCACAATTGGTGGCTGACTAAATACTTTTTTTCCCCACTGTATATGTCAGAGCGTAATTGGACTAAGATACGATGGCATAGTATAAAATACAGTATATACATATGAGTTGGGTGATGCAATACGTAAACACAATTTAAAAGGGACTAAGATACCGTAGAATACTGTGGAGTGCAGTTTATACATATGAGATGAGTAATGCTAGATACGCAAACATTATTAAAGTGTCTAGTGATCAATTTCTAAAAGTGGCCAGTGATTTCTCATCTATGTCTATAGGCAGCCGCCTCTGATGTGCTAGTGATGGCTGTTTAGCAGTCTGATGGCCTTGAGATAGAAGCTGTTTTTCAGTCTCTCGGTCCCAGCTTTGATGCACCTGTACTGACCTCGCCTTCTGGATGATAGCGGGGTGAACAGGCAGTGGCTTGGGTGGTTGATGTCCTTGATGATCTTTTTGGCCTTCCTATGGCATCAGGTACAGTACGCAGGTGTCCAGGAGGGCAGGAAGTTTGCCCCCTTTAATTCAAAGTTTTTTCTTCATTTTCACTATTTTCTACATTGTAGAATAATAGTGAAGACATCAAAACTATGAAATAACACATACGGAATCATGTAGTAACCAAAAAAGTGTTAAACAAATCAAAATGTATTTTAGATTTTAGATTCTTCAAAGTAGCCACCCTTTGCCTTGATGACAGATTTGCACACTCTTGGCATTCTCTCAACCTGGAATTTCCTGAAATTAAAGGCTTTAATTGCATCAAAAAGTTCCTCCCATGTAATTTGGCCTTCATATGTGTCTTTCTGCACAGCTGTTAATTTAACATTATTAAAAGGAAAAAAATCCTTATAATGTATAATGATCTTCGGTCAGTGGATATGGAGGCGACTGAAATGAAAACATAAGCTTAAAGTACTTTGCTTCCTCTTTCAAATTATATGGGTGACTCTGTCATTTGTAACAAGTTTCACAAAATTATTTTTGGGAGCATTTCTATGTTGAAATGTATTTATTTATTTTTGTATTTTTCCCCATATTCCATCCAGTTCCATTTATTTTCATAATATATTTAACTTAATCTTTCTTGAACAAGCTCCTCCATTTCTTTTTATTTTTCCTCTAACACATTCTGTGCCTCTGTGGAACTGTTAATATTGCTATCTATCTGTACTGTTAGTCCCTCTAATCCCTTTCTTAATATGAATGATTTTGACTTAAACTGCTTTTGTTTTAAAGATGAGTATTGAATTGCATGGCCTCTATAGGCACATTTAAAAGTGTCTCATACAATAAGGCGATCTGCTGAACCTACACAACCGTTCAAAGTTTGGGGTCACTTAGAAATGGCCTTGTTTTTGAAAGAAAGGCAAATTTTTTGCCCATTAAAATAACATCAAATTGATCAGAAATACAGTGTAGACATTGCTAATGTTGTAAATGACTATTGTAGCTGGAAACGGCAGATTTTTTATGGAATATTTACATAGGCGTACAGAGGCCCATTATCAGCAAACATCACTCCTGTGTTCCAAAGCCACGTTGTGTTAGTTAATCCAAGTTTATCACTTTAAAAGGCTAATGGATCATTAGAAAACCCTTTTGCAATTATTTTAGCGCAGCTAAAACTGTTGTCCTGATTAAAGAAGCAATAAAACCAGCCTTCTTTAGACTAGTTGAGTATCTGGAGCTTTAGCATTTACAGGCTCAAAATGGCCAGAAGCAAAGAACTTTCTTATGAAACTCGTCAGTCTATTCTTGTTCTGAGAAATGAAGGCTATTCCATGCAAGAAATTGCCAAGAAACTGAAGATCCCGTACAACGCTGTGTACTACTCCCTTCACAGAACAGCGCAAACTGGCTCTAATCAGAATAGAAAGAGGAGTGGGAGGCCCCGGTGCACAACTGAGCTAGAGGACAAGTACATTAGAGTGTCTAGTTTGAGAAACAGATGCTTCACAAGTCCTCAACTGGCAGCTTCATTAAATAGAACGTCAACAGTGAAGAGGCGACTCCGGGATGCTGGCCTTCTAGGCTCAGCCAACTCTTTTTGCCAGAGGTGAGGCAGAAGCTGGACAAAAGTCAATTATCCCCACTTGCCTTGTGGTAAAAAAACAAGGAAAAATTGGGTTGAAATTTCCATTTGCCTCCGCATCCTCCCCTCTGCCGGTGTGGGTGCCAAAGGGATGGCATTAGCACACATTTGTTTTTAACACATGAGTGAGTTTAATTGGGCAGCTGTTTTGCTGGGGTCTGTCAATAGTAAGCCTGAGAGAGAGCCGGAGCCCAGGGTCTATGTGTGCATCCCAAATTACACCCTATTTCCTTTTTAGTGCACTACTTTTGACCAGATGCCTATGGTCTCTAGGCCTCTGGTCAAAAGAAGTGCACTTTATTTGGGGATTGGGTGCCATTTGGGACCCTTACTAGCTTATTCTGCTGGGTAAATTGGCTCCTCTGCCTGTTTCAATTACCATCAATAAGACACATGGAGAATAAACCTGTAAAGATGAATCAAAAGACGAGTGCTAGAGGAAGTGGTTAATTCCATTTCCTGGTGTTAGAGGCAGCTAAATAAACTATGTTTGGGGATAAAGTTGAACGTTTTGTGCAGTTATGGGTCAAGGCAAAACAAAGTTAGACAAACAAAGTTTAATTCCTTAGGGTAAGGAATCCACCAGAATGTACTGTAGATCCTCAAATGATGCACACTCAAATACATCCCATGTACAATAGACAACTCAAATATTTGAATATACAGTATCCACATCCAATTACCACAATACATATTTTTATTTGGTGATCAGCATACATCATAAACCAGAATATTATCCTGCAGATTGTGCTCTTACTGTCATTGAACAAGTTTAGCCAGTCTCCTCCACCTCCACACCATCTGGTTTCTCTCTTCAGCCACTCTCAGTCCCCTAACAATGGGAGCCAGCCGTTAAAAGTCTCACAGAAAATCTGTGTCCCAAATGACACCCGATTCCCTATATAGTGCACTACTTTTGACCAGGGCCCATAGCCAAAAGCAGTGCACTATGTAGAGAATAGGGTGCCATTTGCGATGCAACCAAAGTCTGCCTCTGCGTTATTGCAGCTGTCAAAAAACAGAACGACTCAGTCCTAGCTATATGAATAAAGTATATTTATGAGACTCTGAGGAATTCTACTGATGCTTTTTTAAGTTGTGCACTTTCAGAGGTATAGGAGGACTTTCACAGAGCTATAAGAGGAAAGAGAGAGGGAAACTGAACAGTGAGCCCGTTTTATTACACCCTCCAGCAGTCTGTCCTTGTTGAGAGCTGAATATAATGAATTTAACACCACTATAATGAGGCTTTAATATCACCACTTTCATGCAACACTGGCGTCAATTTGTTGACGTCTATGGTAGACATCTATATATTTTTTATAGTTCTAGCTTACTGCACAGTTTTCCTTCTGTTATTTGTAACTTGACAACATCCTGCTTTTTCCCCCCTCAGCAGGTGTATAGGCTACTCCTTATAATTGTATCCCCAGATGCCTTATGGCAACACGAACTGACTATATCACGTCGTTTTACAAAGTAGCTGAGCTTGGCAGTCTACCATACCTGGCCATTGATGGTTGCTGCAATGATGTACGAATGTGCATCTCCCTAGAAATCGCATCTGCCATTTCTCCTTTCAGAAACTCTCTCTCTCTCTCTCTCTCTCTCTCTCTCTCTCTCTCTCTCTCTCTCTCTCTCTCTCTCTCGCATGTATGCACGCACACACACACAGACACACACACGAACATGCACAAACACACGCAAAGGATTGATTTCATTTTAGCCTCATGGAAAAATAAAAATAAATAAAATGAGAGCCAGGCTTTTCATTAATGAAAGTTGCCTCTGAGTGAAACCAACAGCCTTCATAACAATAATGAGTAACACTTTATGTGGATAGTCCATCTGTAGATGCTCTACAGATTATCTACAGACTATCTGTAACATTTCAATTAACTATCTACTAACCCTAACCTTAACCCTTATCCTAACCTTAACTCTTATCCTAACCCTAACTCTAACCTTAACCCTTACCCTAACCCAAAACTTAATCCCTTAACCTAAACCTTATTCTAAACCTAACCTCTAACCCAAACTTTAGCACGCAAGTGTTTATCAGCAGATAGTTTCTTGATAGTATGACCATCTGTAGAGCATCTGGACTGTCTAGACTCTCCAAATAAAGTTTTTACATTTTTTTTTATTTCACCTTTATTTAACCAGGTAAGCTAGTTGAGAACAAGTTCTCATTTACAACTGCGACCTGGCCAAGATAAAGCAAAGCAGTGCGACACAAACAACAACACAGATTTACACATGGAATAAACAAGCGTACAGTCAATAATGGTGTGCAAAAGAGCAGAAAAGTAAATAAAAAAACAGTATGGGGATGAGGTAGTTAGATTGGGTGGGCTATTTACAGATGGACTATGTACAGATGCAGCGATCGGTTAGCTGCTCAGATAACTGGTGTTTAAAGTTAGTGAGCTTCAGCGATTTTTGCAATTCGTTCCAGTCACTGGCAGCAGAGAACTGGAAGGAAAGGCGGCCAAAAGAGGTGTTGGCTTTGGGGATGACCAGTGAGATATACCTGCTGGAGTGCGTGCTACGGGTGGGTGTTGTTATCGTGACCAGTGAGCTGAGATAAGGGCGGAACTTTACCTAGCATAGACTTATAGATAACCTGGAGCCAGTGGGTCTGGCGATGGATATGTAGCGAGGGCCAGCCGACTAGAGCATACAGGTTGCAGTGATGGGTGGTATAAGGGGCTTTGGTAACGAAACGGATGGCACTGTGATAGACTGCATCCAGTTTGCTGAGTAGAGTATTGGAAGCTATTTTGTAGATGACATCGCCGAAGTCGAGGATGGGTAGGATAGTCAGTTTTACTAGGGTACGTTTTGCGGCATGAGTGAAGTAGGCTTTGTTGCGAAATAGAAAGCCGAATCTAGATATGATTTTGGATTGGAGATGTTTAATATGAGTCTGGAAGGAGAGTTTACTGGGAAGGAGAGTTTACTGGGCAGGTGTGGGCAACGAACGGTTGAAAAGCATGCATTTAGTTTTACTTGCGTTTAGAAGCATTTGGAGGCCACGGAAGGAGGTCTGTATGGCATGGAAGCTCGTTTGGAGAGTAGTTAGCACAGGGTACAAAGAAGGGCCAGAAGTATACAGAATGGTGTCGTCCGCGTAGAGGTGGATCAGGGAATCACCCGCAGCAAGAGCGACATCATTGATGTATACAGAGAAAAGAGTCGTCCTGAGAATTGAACCCTGTGGTACCCCCATAGAGACTGCCAGAGGTCCATACAGCAAGCCCTCCGATTTGACACACTGAACTCTATCAGCAAAGTAGTTGGTGAACCAGGCGAGGCAGTCATTTGAGAAACCAAGGCTATTGAGTCTGCCGATAAGAATACGGTGATTGACAGAGTCGGAAGCCTTGGCCAGGTCGATGAAGACAGCTGCACAGTACTGTCTTTTATCGATGGCGGTTATGATATCGTTTAGTACCTTGAGCGTGGCTGAGGTGCACCCGTGACCAGCTCGGAAACCGGATTGCACAGCAGAGAAGGTACGGTGGGATTCGAAATGGTCAGTGATCTGTTTATTAACTTGGCTTTCGAAGACTTTAGAGAGGCAGGGCAGGATGGATATAGGTCTATAGCAGTTAGGGTCTAGAGTGTCACCCCCTTTGAAGAGGAGGATGACCGCGTCAGCTTTCCAGTCTTTAGGGATCTCGGACGATACGAAAGAGAGGTTGCACAGACTAGTAATAGGGGTTGCAACAATGGCGGCAGATAGTTTTAGAAAGAGAGGGTCCAGATTGTCAAGCCCAGCTGATTTGTACGGGTCTAGGTTTTGCAGCTCTTTCAGAACATCTGCTGTCCTGATTTGGGTGAAGGGGAAGCTGTGGAGGTTCAGGCAAGTAGCTGCGGAGGGGGGGCGGAGCTGTTGGCCGGGGTTGGGGTAGCCAGGAGGAAAGCATGGCCAGCCGTAGAGAAATGCTAATTGAAATGTTCGATTATCATGGATTTATCGGTGGTGACCGTGTTACCTAGACTCAGTGCAGTGGGCAGCTGGGAGGAGGTGCTCTTGTTTGACACACTAACGTTATCTCTTAATCAGCTTAGCATACAAACCATATCTAGAGCGCTAAGATGGCTCTGATAAAACATTGCAGGTTTCTACTTTTTTGTGTGTTTTTTGTTGTGTTATTCTTTTTTTTTTTACTTTTGGAATACAAATCGCTGTGTACTCACCTTCCACCCGACCTCCCTGACTTACCAGCAGAAGTCGGGGAGGTCTTCTGCTTAGTCATTTTGGGGTATTCTGTGTAGATTGATGAGGATGTTTTTTTTTTAAATACATTTTAGAATAAGGCTGTGATGTAACAAAATGTGGAAAAAGTCCAGGGGTCTGAATACTTTCCGAATGCACTATAGAACCTATGGGTTTTACAGTTTTTCGTGTGGATAGGAAGAGGGCTCTCTCTGGCAAGAGCAAAGGTGGTGGGCTCTGCTTTATTACCAACAACACATGGTGTGACGGGGAAACGTACAGGAACTTGCATGTTTTTGCTCCGCCGACTTGGAATACTTGGTCATAAAATGTTGTCCTTTTTACCTTCCGAGAGAGTTCACTGGGATTATCGCCAGGCCTGTGTACACCCCCCGCCTACAAACAAAGACTCAAGAGGGAAGTTCCGGTGATCAGGTCTGTACAGCATTGGTCCGACCAATCAGAATTCATGCTCCAAGACAGTTTTGATCACGTGGACTGTGTTGTGGAAATTCAGTACTGAGAGAGACTTGGTAATTTCTTCAAACAAATATCTTATTTAATATTGATTAATTATTGCAATAATGAGGCTGGTCGACCCCCCACCCTTGAGTGTTGGACCAAGTAACCTAACCTTTACACAAATGCAGAGTACTATATATAGCTGACACTAACAATGCTCAGTCATGGTTGGTTCAACCCCCCTCATGCAGACCAAGGAGCATCATAAGCCACTCTGGGTTCGTCCTGTCGTTATCTGCACGTGGGTTGTTGTCTTAACCCCACCCTTGCTTAGTTTCCCAGATGCAAGGATGATTTAGAGACAATGAGGAATTGCTCTAAACTCCTCCTGGCTATCTCTATCTCGGTTACATCCACCACATCTTGTCTATGTAATGCAGTCTTTAACTCATTTGTCAGCTCAAGCCATCTCTAGTGACCATACGCCCAGATTAGCTGCATGGAACTAGAGTGGAGACCATAAAAACACAGCCACTAACAGGACAGAAATATCCTTCTATCTATTAAGCATTAATTGCTAACTATTAATTTCAAACAAATCAGGTAAATATGTAATTTTTTTGTCACAACTGGAATATGTTCCGGGTTGCCTCTGGAGATAATGTCAATGAATATGCCGACTCAGTCACCGGATTCATAAAAAAATGCACAGATGAAGTGATAGCGATAGTATCTCTGAAAACGTACCCGAATCAAAAACTATGGATTGATAGCAGCCTTGTAGGAAAACTGAAAGCAGGAGATCCTGCTTTTAAACTGGGCAAGGTGACCGAGGACAATAGATTGTTTAAACAGTACAAATATAACTTACGCAGATCGATCAAGATGGCAAAACATAAGTATAGAGACAAAGTGGAGGAGCAATTCAGCAGGTCGGACACTAGGTGTATGTGGCAGAGGCTCCTACAAAAAATAAAGCTAGCCACATCATGGTCACCAATGCCACCCTACCAGATTACCTAAACACCTTTTTCTCAAGATTCAAGTACAATGACCTTGAGCTGCTGAGGAGAGACCCCGATGACAATGTGGGCTACTCACTCAAAGTCTCCACTGAGGACATCTGTAGGTCATTCAAACATGTTAACCCTTGCAAGGCTGCCGGCCCAGATGGCATCTCTAGCCGTGCCCTCAGAGCATGTGCAGACCAGCTGGCTGTTGTGTTCTCTGACATTTTCAATATCTCCCTAGCCCATGCCTTTGTACACACCTGCTTCAAGGTGCTTTGAGAGATTAGTCAAGGATCATATCACCTCCATCCTGCCAGACACCCTGGACCCACTCCAATTTGCTTACCGTCCCAATAGGTCCACAGACGACGCAATCGCAATCACACTGCATACTGCCCTAACCCATCTGGACAAGAGGAATACTTATGTAAGAATGCTGTTCATCGACTACAGCTCAGCATTTAACACCATACTTCCCTCCAAGCTTGTCATTAAGCTCGAGACCCTAGGTCTCGACCCAGTCCTGTGCAACTGGGTCCTGGACTTCCTGACGGGCCTGCCCCAGGTGGTGAGGGTAGGAAACAACATCTCCACCCCGCTGATCCTCAACACTGGGGCCCCACAAGGGTGCGTTCTTAGCCCTCTCCTGTACTCCCTGTTTACCCATGACTGCGTCGCCAAGCACGCATCCAACTCAATCATCAAGTTTGCTGACGACACTACAGTGGTAGGCTTGATTACCAACAATGACGAAGCGGCCTACAGGGAGGAGGTGAGGGCCCTCGGAGTGTGTTGTCAGGAAAATAACCTCTCACTCAATGTCAACAAAACAAAGGAGATGATCGTGGACTTCAGGAAACAGGAGAGGGAGCACCCCCCTATCCACATCAAGGGGACAGTAGTGGAGAAGGTGGAAAGTTTTAAGTTCCTCGGCGTACACATCACGGACAAACTGAATTGGTCCACCCACACAGACAGCGTGGTGAAGAAGGCGCAACAGCGCCTCTTCAACCTCAGGAGGCTGAAGAAATTCGGCTTGTCACCAAAATCACTCACAAACTTCTACATATGCACAATCGAGAGCATCCTGTCGGGCTGTATCACCGCCTGGTACGGCAACTGCTNCCGATGTCACAGGAAGGCCAAAAAGATCATCAAGGACAACAACCACCCGAGCCACTGCCTGTTCACCCCGCTATCATCCAGAAGGCGAGGTCAGTACAGGTGCATCAAAGCTGGGACCGAGAGACTGAAAAACAGCTTCTACCTCAAGGCCATCAGACTGTTAAACAGCCATCACTAACATTGAGTGGCTGCTGCCAACATACTGACTTAAATCTCTAGCCACTTAAAACAGAGGAATTGGATGTAACAATGTATCACTAGCCACTTTAAACAATTTTGTATATAATGTTTACATATCCGACATACTTATATCAAATGTATACACTGTACTTACTCTAAACCATCTACTGAATCTTGCCTATGCCGTTCGGCCATCGACCCAAATCTCTAGCTACTTTAATAATTATAATTGGATGAAATAATGTATCACTAGCCACTTTAAACAATGCCATTTATATAATGTTTACATATCCTACATTACTCATCTCATATATATATGTGTATATACTGTACTCCATACTATCTACTGCATCTTGCCTATGCCGGTCAGCCAATGCCGGTCAGCCATCACTACTCTTGTGTGTATAAGGTAGTTGTTGTGAATTTGTTAGATTACTTGTTAGATACTACTGCATGGTCGGAACTAGAAGCACAAGCATTTCGCTACACTCGCATTAACATCTGCTAACCATGTGTATGTGACAAATAAAATTTTATTTGATTTGATGTCCACTATCATCCCTGTGCCCAAGAAAGGGAAAGTAACTGAATTGAATAACTAGCGACCAGTAGCAATCACTTCCGTCATCTGAAGTGCTTCGAGAGGCTAGTTAAAGACTATATCACCTCGTCCATCCCCGACATACTCAACCCTATCCAATTTGCCTACCGCCCTGACAGATCCATGGATGACGCAATCACCATTGCACTGCACACTGCCCTTTCCCATCTGGACAAATGGAATGCATATGTGAGGATACTGTTCATTATCTACAGCTCAGCCTTCAATATCATAGTGCCCTATAAGCTCAATTCAAAGATTACTGAACTCCTCAATATGAAACTGGGTCCCCAACTTCCTGACAGGCTGCCCCCAGGTGGTGAAGGTAGGCAACATTACCCCCTCGAAACAGATCCTCAACACAGGGACCCCACAAGGGTGCGTCCTCAGTCCCCTCCTGTATTCTCTGTATACCCACGACTGCGTGGCCTCACACAGTTCCAACTTCATCATCAAGTTTGCTGATGACACGACAGTAGTAGGCCTGATCACCAACAACGACAAGACAGTCTAACCACACGTACACCGTAGTGAAGAAGGCACGACAGCGACTCTTCAACCTCAGGATGCTGACGAAATGTGTCCTGTCCCTAAGGCCCTTCACAGTGTTCTACAGGAGCACAATCGAGAGCATACTGTCGGGCTGCATCACAGCCTGGTAAGGCAACTTCACCGCTGCAGATTTAAACTTTCCAAGCATCACTGCTCTGCTTGTAGGTCTCTTAGCAGAAAGTAAGATAGATGTGAAAATATAAAATAAACAAAAATAAACACAACATGCAACAACTTCTAATATTGTACTCAGTTACATATAAGGAAATCAGTCAACTGAAATAAATTGATTAGACCCTAATCTATAGATTTCACATGTCTACTTTGCACATTCATCTACTGCACATCTACCATATTGTAATTACTTCGCGACCATGGCCTATTTATTGCCTTACCTTCCTTATCTTACCTCATTTGCACACATTGTATATAGACTTGTTTTTCTACTGTATTATTGACTGTATGTTTGTTTTACTCCATGTGTAACTCTGTGTTGTTGTATGTGTCGAACTGCTTTGCTTTATCTTGGCCAGGTCGCAGTTGTAAATGAGAACTTGTTCTCAACGTGCCTACCTGGTTAAATACAGGTGAAATAAAATAAATAAAACTAGGAATACAGATATGCATCTGTTGGTCACAGATACCTTAAAAAAAAGGTAGGGACATGGATCAGAAAACCAGTCAGTATCTGGTGTGACCACCATTTACCTCATGCAGAATAACACATCTTCTTTGCATAGAGTTGATCAGGCTGCGGATTGTGGCTTGTGGAATGTTGTCCCACACCTCTACATGTCACATCCTGGCCATAGAGAGCCCTCTGGGTTCTCTATGGGGTTTTGGGCCAGGACGTGACCAGGGGTGTTTTGTATTGTCTATGTTGGTGATTGTGTGTGGTTCCCAATTAGAGGCAGCTGTTTGTCGTTGCCTCTAATTGGGGACCATACTTAGTGTGTCCTCTCCCCACATGTGGTGTGGGTTATTGTTTTGAGTTAGTGCATTTGTTTGTTTGTGTGTGTGTGTGTGTGTGTGCGTGCGTGCGTGCGTGCGTGCGTGCGTGCGTGCGTGCGTGCGTGCGTGCGTGCGTGCGTGCGCTACACCTTATGTCAGATCATTGTTCTTTGTTTGTTTACTTAATTAAAGAATATGTGGCACTACACTCATGCTGTGCTTTGGTCTGTTACTCCTGATGATCGTGACACTACAATGGATGTGCAAAGTTGCTGGATATTGGCGGGAACTGGAACATGCTGTCATATACGTCGATCCAGAGCATCCCAAACATGCTAAATGGGTGACATATCTGGTGAGTATGCATGCCATGGAAGAACTGGGACATTTTCAGCTTCCTAGGAATTGGGTACAGATCTTTGCTACATGGGGCTATGCATTATCATACTGAATCACGAGGTGATGACGGCGGATTAATGGCACAACAATGGGCCTCAGGTTCTCATCACGGTACTGTATCTCTGTGCATTCAAAATGCCAGCAATAAAATGCAATTGTGTTCGTTGTCCATAGCTTTTGTCTGCCCATACCATAACCCCACTGCCACCATGGGACACTCTGTTTTTACAAATATCAACTAATGTATGTATGTGACAAACACTAAGAGTTTTCCTCACTGAGAAGCTCCACAGTGTGGAAAGGTAGATGTTGTGTTATCACTGTTGTAATGGGATAATATTTGATATGTATATTATTTACACCTCACATGCAACCCATAATCAGACTAAGTAATTTGTACGTTAACATCTATTAAAATGACTCCATAAAGATGAATTTAGTCATTGTGACCCTCCCACTCTGTCTGCCGAAATCTTTCTCTTTGCGCTTGTTTTCCTTAATAGGATGTTGGTGGGCGGAGCCTGGAGGGTCATCAGCGACATGGGACACACCTGGGCCCGGGTGTGTCCCGGGATAAATACACCTCTTCCCCATTCATTGAGGAGACTCTCTCTATACAGACACGCTGTTGGATTTTGGTCGTGGCATTTTTGTGGCTGTTTTATTTGTTTACTTTGGCATCTTTCAACACCCCTCATTGTCACATCTATGCACGCAATCATTCACTGACACTGCTGATTACTGACTACACACACCATTGTTAATTGTATTTAGGTTATTTCAGTTAATAAATATATTTTTGTTATTCCTTATCTCCACGTTGTCTCCCTTTTTGTTACAGACTTCGAGACGGTTCGTGACATAATATACAAAATATTATAGTTGAGTTACAAGAATAGAAAGGTCTAAGAATTGTCTATCAACGGCAAATAGATTTAATATACAAGGCATGAAGCTTAAGTTACAAAGCATTAACAACAAGTAAGAATGAATTCAATTGTATTGTGTCAAATCGCCAGTTGGTAACCCATCCCTTATGGGAATAATTGACACAAAGAAACATTACAATAATTCACTGAGTTCTTCTTCCGGTGTTCTCTGCAGTGCGCATTGCATAAACAATGTGTGGAAAAAATAAAGAGAAAAATCCACACAATCAGTATTAAAAGGCATGATCAGAGAGAGTTAGAAAAGTCATAGCCTAAAAGGCCATGCCCCAAGAGTCCCTGGGGTGGAGAGAAAAAGGTCAGGAACAGTTGCCAACTAATTTCCAAGGAAAGTTGCTGTTGGTTGCTCCATTTGTACCTAGAAGTCGCTAGAAGACTTCAAAACGTTAATTTGTGCATAAAAATGTTATGTTCCTCAGTCTCTCATGCAATGAGAAATTCTCCAAAGCGACACTAAATAGAATGTTTGAAGTTCAACAAATGAAGCAATTAAATAATTAAGTGGCACAGAAAAAAAACAGATTAATCAAATACATGTAAAAAAATATATATATGCCTTGTAGAGCTGTCGTGTCATTTAACAAGGAACCAATTTAAAAACTAGCAGGGATAAGACCAAGTGGCTGGCAGAGCAGCACAGCTAGGCTCAGCCGAGTGGGCACACATACACAAACAGGGAAGTCGCTAAATCCACCAAAAGTTGCCAGGGCGGCCTTAAACAGTATACTAAAATTGTTGCTATACTCTTTTACCAATAATAGTCACTGGAGGGGTCTGGTAACTCACTAAATCTAGTTAAATTGGCAACACTTGGAACAAAGAAAGGGATAATGAATCTGAGTCAATTTTATAACATCTAAGTTCTTGACCAATAAATAGCATTACTGTAAAGTTAACCTCCAATCAGATATCAGACCTGCAGAATGTAAAGACAACGCAACCTCTGCTTCACAGAGATGTGAGACAATGGGGGCAGGAGAGCAACACAGAGAAGGCTGAATTACCGATGGGGGTTTGTCTCACATCTCTGAATTCCTGAGGAGACAATAAACCCTCTTGCATACAGTTGACAAGAGTCCCTTCTGGAGCTGAGCCACCCTACACTGTGAGCTTATGGGTTGCTCACTCTTCAGCGGTAGATTACCTCTGTTGTACCTGGATCTCTCAGAGAGACTGGGTTTATATTCATCCCTAATGTACATGTGCTTGCTGCTGTAGCACTGCAGTAACTCTGAGAGAATAGTCCTGCCTGGAAAAAAACAATTTCCCGGCAGGGAAGAAAGAGAGATAAAGAAAGAGACATACGGACAGTGAGTGAGAAAGGGAAACGAGACAGAGAGGGTGAGCAGAAAGAGTGAGACAGAAAGAAAGACTGAGAAAGGGAAAGAAAAAGGAGACAGAAAGAAAGAAAAAGTGAGTGAGAAAGCGACATACAACCAACTTACACAGAGACAGATAAAAGTAACGAGAGAGAGAGAGCGGTGGAGAGAGAGAGAGAAAACGAGAATCTCCTATCTCCACCCATGAGTGAATTCTCAGCTGGGCTGGTGTTCAGAATTTTAATGACTCTGGAGTCAGATATGGGGATTTTCCACAGAACCCCCTTGAGAGAAAGGGAGAGAGAAACAGATAAAAATAGTGAGATGGAATGAGAGGGAGAGAGATAGGAAGAAAGAAACAAAGAGAGGGATAGAGAGAGAGTGAGAGACAACCCAATTGAGATGGTTTGGGATGAGTTGGACCGCAGAGTGGAGGAAAAGCAGCCAACAAGTGCTCAGCATATGTGGGAACTCCATCAAGACTGTTAGAAAAGCATTCCAGGTGAAGCTGGTGGAGAGAATGCCAAAAGTGTTCAAAGGGTGGCTACTTTTAAGAATCTAAAATTTAAAATATATTTTGATTAGTTTAACACTGTTTTGGTTACTACATGATTCCATATGTATTATTTTATAGTTTCGATGTCTTTACTATTATTCTACAATGTAGATTATAGTAAAAATAAAGAAAAACCCTGGAATGAGTGGTGCGTCCAAACTATTGACTGGTACTGTATATATTCAGTGCATTCGGAAAGCATTCAGACCCCTTGACTTTTTCCACATTTTGTTATGTTACAGCCTTATTCTAAAACTGATAAAATAGTTTTTCAACTTACACAAAATACCCCATAATGAAAAAGCAAAAACATTTTTAAATGTTTGCTAATTGATAAAAATAAAGACCCTTTACTCAATACTTTGTTAAAGCACCTTTGACAGAGATTACAGCCTCAAGTCTTGTTGGGTATGATGCTACAAGCTTGGCACACCTGTATTTGGGGAGTTTCTCCCATTCTTCTCTGCAGATCCTTTCAAGCTCTGTCAGGTTGGATGGGGAGCGTCGCTGCACAGCTATTTTCTTGTCTCTCCAGAGATGTTCGATCGGCTTCAAGTCCGGGCTCAGGCTGGGCCACTCAAGGACATTGAGAGACTTGTCCCGAAGCCACTCCTGCATTGTGTTGGCTGTGTGCTTAGGGTCATTGTCCTGTTGGAAGGTGAACCTTTGCCCCAGTCTGAGGTCCTGAGGGCTCTGGAGCAGGTTTTCATCAAGGATCTCTCTGTACTTTGCTTCATTAATCTCTGCCTCGATCTTGACTAGTCTCCCAGTCCTTGCCGCTGAAAAACATCCCCACAGCATGATGTTGCCACCACCATGCTTCAGCATAGGGATGGTGCCAGGTTTCCTCCAGACATGACACTTGGCATACAGTCCAAAGTTTTCAATATTGGTTTTCCAAGTGGGCTGTCATGTGCCTTTTACTGAGGAGTGCTACAGAAATTGTTGTCCTTCTGGAAGGTTCTCCCATCTCCACAGAGGAACACTAGAGCTCTGTCAGAGTGACCAAGGCCCTTCTCCCCAAATTGCTCAGTTTGGCCGGGCGGGTAGCTCTAGGAAGAGTCTTTGTGGTTCCAACCTTCTTCCATTTAAGAATGATGGAGGCCACTGTGTTCTTGGGGACCTTCAATGCTGCATAACGTTTTTGGTACCCTTCCCCAGATCTGTGTCTTGAGAAAATAACTTCCTGACTGATGTTTTGAGATGTTGCTTCAATATAATCAGACCAGAGGACATTTCTCCAAAAAGTACGATCTTTGTCCCCATGTGCAGTTGCAAACCGTAGTCTGGCTTTTTTATGGCGGCTTTGGAGCAGTGGCTTCTTCCTTGCTGAGCAGCCTTTCAGGTTATGTCGATATAGGACTCGTTTTACTGTGGATATAGATACTTTTGTACCCGTTTCCTCCAGCATCTTCACAAGGTCCTTTGCTGTTGTTCTGGGATTGATTTGCACTTTTCGCACCAAAGCACGTTCATCTCTAGGAGACAGAATGCGTCTCCTTCCTGAGCGGTATGACGGCTGCGTGGTCCCATGGTGTTTATACTTGCGTACTATTGTTTGTACAGATGAACATGGTACCTTCAGGCGTTTGGATATTGCTCCCATGGATAAACCAGACTTTTGGAGGTCTCCAATTTTTTTTCTGAGGTCTTGGCTGATTTCTTTTGATTTTCCCATGATGTCAAGCAAGGTAGGCCTTGAAATACATCCACAGGTACACCTCCAATTGACTCAAATGATGTCAATTAGCCTATCAGAAGCTTCTAAAGCCATGACATCATTGTCTGTAATTTTCCAAGCTGTTTAAAGGCACATTTAACTTAGTGTATGTAAACTTCTGACCCACTGGAATTGTGATACAGTGAATTATAAGTGAAATAATCTGTCCATAAACAATTGTTGGAAAAATTACTTGTCATGCACAAAGTAGATGTCCTAACCGACTTGTCAAAACTATAGTTTGTTAACAAGAAATTTGTGGAGTGATTGAAAAGCGATTTTTAATGACTCCAACCTAAGTGTATGTAAACTTCCGACTTCAACTGTATGTATTCACTACCAGTCAAAAGTTTGGACACACCTACTCAGTCAAGGGTTTTTCTTTATTTTAATTTTTTTTTCTAATAGTGAATACATCAAAACTATGAAATAACACATATGGAATCATGTAGTAATCAAAAAAGTGTTAAACAAATCAAAATCTATTTTCTTCAAAGTAGCCACCCTTTGCCTTGATGACAGCTTTGCATACTCTTGGCATGTAGAAAATAGTAAAAATAAAGAAAAACCCTTGAATGAGTAGGCGTATCCAAACTTTTGACTGGTACTGTATATATATATAATAATAATTCACAATAATAACAATCAGAATGTTGTGTCCAGTGGGGTAAATGGAGATGGACCAACCCCGTGCTTCTGCCTGTCCATTTTATAGCCACTTTGCTGCATCATTTGGGCTACAGGTGATAATGCTTATTGCTTATAGCACATCGCACATAATATAGATCATAGGCTTTATGCGTGGGCCAACATGTTTACCGTGTTTCCCAATTGTTTACACACTAAATTTGGAACTTGAAACGCAATCACAGAAACCTGAAACTCAAAATCCCTAAACCAAGTCTGCAAAATTGCAAGCACAATTCCTGCTTTACACTCGGTTTTCAATTTTATATCATACTTTTTGCAAACACTACACACAGTTTTCTACATTAGGCACAACATTCAAAATTAAAATCGCTTTAGTCCCTTTGGAAAGCAACGCCAATGACAATGCCAAGCTCTATACACCAATTGGCAACACCCACTCCTCACAGTGTAAACACTAGTTGCTGAATTGTTCACTTAGAAATCAGAGCTTTAGCACTATAAAAGGCCACAGATGAGCTCTCCTGTTTTGGAGGAAAATGGAAGACAATGGTGAAGCAAGAGCTGGAGGTGAAGGAGTGAGAGTAAGAGGAGGAAGAGGAAGAGGAAGGACAGTTGTCTCAGATGAGATCAGGGACACATTGGTTGACCTTGTGCTCAACCATGGATTGAGTATGAGGGAGGCTGGGCAGAGAGTTCAGCCCAACCTGAGCCGCTACACGGTTGCATCTATCATCCATACATTCAGAAATGAGAACCAGTAAGTTACCTACCATATACACTATGCTCTTTATGCATGTATACTGTAGTATACTGCAGTCCGACATATCAGTAGGCCTATGTTACTCAGTGATTGTTGGCCAATGTTACAGTAACGTCATTTCATATTGAAAGAAAATAGATAATTTTAGCTTACTGTAACCAATCATATCATATTTGTGGATCTTCTGCAGAACTGAGAGACGGCCAGGCCATGGTGGAAGACACAGGCTGTTCACACCAGAATGAGGAGACAGATATTGTGAACATGGTGGTGGCAAACAATACCATTAGACAATGAGAAATCCAGAACCACATAATTGCAGACAGCACAAAATTCAATAACAATCACCAGGTGGGCTTGTCTACATTGGACCGTGTATTACAGCGCAACCGAATCCGGATGAAACAGGTCTACAGGGTGCCATTTGAGCGAAACTCAGAGAGGGTTAAAGAACAGTGCTATGAATATGTGCAAGTAAGTACTATACTGTGAATTTACTATCATATCAGCACTGTATAGACACATTACAGTACTATAACCCAGTGTATTGTGCCTCACCATATTGACTGCTCTAGGTCTATGTCACATTGTCTTGTTGTCTGTTTCAGAGAGCCTTGGAGCTGGATGCCACTGCAATTCAGCACGTTTATATTTACATTGAAGAGGCTGGCTTCAACCTAGCCAAAAGAAGGGGACAGGGATGGAACATTATTGGCCACCGTGCCATTGTGAATGTCCTTGGACAGCATGGAGGGAATATCATCATGTGCGTAGCCGTTAGCCAGCAAGGCGTCCTCCATCACCATGCCAACCTTGGTCCCTACAACACCGCCCTTCTCATCACATTCCTGGGCACACTACATGGCATCCTCATTCCAGCTGAGCAGAGGGGTGGACCAGAGCAGCCCAGGTATGTTGTCATCTGGGACAACGTGAGTTTCCACCGGGCTGCACTGGTCCGCAACTGGTTCATCGACCACCCACAATTTTTTGTTCTATACCTCCCACCATATTCCCCATTCCTAAACCCAATTGAAGAGGGTTTTTTGGCATGGTGATGGAAGGTGTATGACCACCATCCCCTCACACGCATGCCTCTTCTTCAGGCAATGGAGGATGCATGTTGTGAAGTTGATGTGGGGGCTTTCGGCGGCTGGATCCGTCACTCCAGAAGATTATGTCCCCGCTGTTTAGCCAGGGAGAACATGGCTTGTCATGTAGATGAGGTGCTGTGGCCAGACCAAAATAGGAGGCAGGATGCAGCCTAATGTCTTTTTTCTTACATTTTGCATGTGTTTTTGTCTTATTGTGTTTAGAGTTTTGAAAGAATGGGCCACTTTCATTTTTTATTTTTGTACATTCTTACTGAATGTTTTTCCTGGTTTTCTCCTTTTGGGTATGGAAAGTGTTACATACAAAACACACGTGTTCAAAAATACTGCATTTTGGAAATAAATGACAATGTTTTTGTTACTGTATTGCATTGGTGTGTGTTCATTTATGTACATTTGAGTAGGTATACATTACTGTAACAATCTTTTACAGTCGGCTACAGTGTAACACTAAAAATGCAAAAGGCATAAACCTATTAATGGGATATTTATAGTAGTGTTTTGTGTTGAGCACATCAGTTTGTTGTTGGTTGGTAGACAGATCTAGTCATATGACGCGTCTGTTTTATTTTTTATTTTATTTCACCTTTATTTAACCAGGTAGGCCAGTTGAGAACAAGTTCTCATTTACAACTGCGACCTGGCCAAGATAAAGCAAAGCAGTGCGACACAAACAACACAGAGTTACACATGGGATAAACAAACGTCAATATCACAATAGAAAAATCTATATACAGTGTGTGCAAATGTAGAGATTAGGGAGGTAAGGCAAGAAATAGGCCATAGTGGCGAAATAATTACAATTTAGCATTTAAACACTGGAGTGATAGATGTGCAGAAGATGCATGTGCAAGTAGAGATACTGGGGTGCAAAGGAGCAAAATAATAAATAACAATATGGGGATGAGGTAGTTGGGTGGGCTATTTACAGATGGGCTGTGTACAGGTACAGTGATCGGCAGCTCTGACAGCTGATGCTTAAAGATAATGAGGGAGATATTAGACTCCAGCTACAGTGATTATTGTAATTTGTTCCAGTCATTGGCAGCAGAGAACTGGAAGGAAAGACTGCCAAAGTAGGTGTTGGCTTTGGCAATGACCAGTGACATATAACTGCTGGAGCGCGTGCTACGGGTGGGTGTTGCTATGGTGACCAGTGAGCTGAGATTAGGCGGGGCTTTACCTAGCAAAGACTTATAGATGACCTGGAGCCAGTGGGTTTGGCGACGAATATGAAGCGAGGGCCAGTCAACGAGAGCATACAGGTTGCAGTGGTGGGTAGTATATGGGGCTTTGGTGACAAAACGGATGGCACTGTGATAGACTGCATCCAATTTGCTGAGTAGAGTTTTGGAGGCTATTTTGTAAATGACATCGCCGAAGTCAAGGATCGGTAGGATAGTCCGTTTTACGAGGGTATGTTTGGCAGCATGAGTGAAGGATTCTTTGTTGCGAAATAGGAAGCCGATTCTAGATTTGGATGTGCTTTATGTGAGTCTGGATGGAGAGTTTACAGTCTAACCAGACACCTAGGTATTTGTAGTTGTCCACATATTCTAACTCAGAACCGTCCAGAGTAGTGATGCTAGACGGGCGGGCGGGCGGGTGCGGGCAGCAATATTTTGAAGAGCATGCATTTAGTTTAACTTGTATTTAAGAGCAGTTGGAGGCCACAGAAGGAGTGTTGTATGGCATTGAAGCTCGTCTGGAGGTTTGTTAACACAGTGTCCGAAGATGGGCCAGAAGTATACAGAATGGTGTCGTCTGTGTAGAGATGGATCAGAGAATCACCAGCAGCAAGAGCGACATCATTGATGTATACAGAGAAAAGAATTGGCCAGAGAATTGAACCCTGTGGCACCCCCATAGAGACTGCCAGAGGTCTGGACAACAGGCCCTCCGATTTGACACACTGAACTCTATCTGAGAAGTAGTTGGTGAACCAGGCGAGGCAGTCATTTGAGAAACCAAGGCTGTTGAGTCTGCCGATAAGAATGCGATGATTTACAGTCGAATGCCTTGGCCAGGTCGATGAAGACGGCTGCACAATATTGTCTTTTATCGATGGCGGTTATGATATTGTTTAGGACCTTGAGCATGGCTGAGGTGCACCCATGACCAGCTCGGAAACCAGATTGCATAGCGGAGAAGGTACGTTGAATTCGAAATGGTCTGTGATCTGTTTGTTAACTTGGCTTTCGAAGACTTTAGAAAGAAAGGGTGGGATAGATATAGGTCTGTAACAGTTTGGTTCTAGTGTTCTTTGAAAAGGGGGATGACCGTGGCAGCTTTCCAATCTTTAGAGATCTCAGATGATACGAAAGAGAGGTTGAAAGGCTAGTAATAGGGGTTGCAACAATTGCGGCAGATAATTTTAGAAAGAGAGGGTCCAGATTGTCTAGCCCAGCTGATTTGTAGGAGTCCAGATTTTGCAGCTCTTTCAGAACTTCAGTTATCTGGATTTGGGTGAAGGAGAAATGGGGGAGGCTTGGTTAAGTTGCTGTGGTGGGTGCAGAGCTGTTGACCGGGGTAGGCGTAGCCAGGTGGAAAGCATGGCCAGCCATCGAAAAATGATTTTTGAAATTATCGATTATCATAGATTTATCGGTGGTGACAGTGTTTCAAATCAAATATGTAAACATTATATACAAAATTGTTTAAAGTGGCTAGTGAAACATTTGTTACATCCAATTTCTATTATTTAAAGTGGTTAGAGATTTAAGTCAGTATAATGGCAACAGCCACTGTTACAATCACTACCGACAAATTGTCAGACTACCGGAACTCTATCTTCGACAAAAAGTCAGAGAGCCAGGGTCGAAACTACGTGGACATGACTGGAGCGGAAGACCTACTATCGCCCCACTTGTCCGTCACCGAGCCCACCAACAACAGGAACTAATAGAAAAACCGGAAGGACACTGTAGCCCACCACATCCACAGGAGGAGGGCAAGTAGTTTACCCCCAGTGATGCGTTGTGCAATCCTCACTACCCTCTGGAGAGCCTTACAGTTGTGGGCGGAGCAGTTGCCATACCAGGCGGTGATACAGCCCGACAGGATGCTCTCGATTGTGCATCTGTAGAAGTTTGTGAGTGTTTTTGGTGACAAGTCAAATTTCTTCAGCCTCCTGAGGTTGAAGAGGCGCTGTTGCGCCTTCTTCAACATGCTGTCTGTGTGGGTGGACCATTTCAGTTTGTCCGTGATGTGTACCCTGAGGAACTTAAAACTTTCCACTGTCTCCACTACTGTCCCGTCGATGTGTATAGGGGGGTGTTCCCTCTGCTGTTTCCTGAAGTCCACGATCATCTCCTTAGTTTTGTTGACGTTGAGTGAGAGGTTATTTTCCTGACACCACACTCCGAGGGCCCTCAGCTCCTCCCTGTAGGCCGTCTCGTCGTTGTTGGTAATCAAGCCTACCACTGTAGTGTTGTCAGCAAACTTGATGATTGAGTTGGAGGGGATAAGGTTGGAGCTGACTGGGATAAGGATTGATTAAATATGTCCGTAAACACACCAGCCAGCTGGTCTGCGCATGCTCTGAGGACACGGCCAGGGATGCCATCTGGGCCGGTAGCCTTGCGAGGGTTAACACGCTTAAATGTTTTACTCACGTTGGCTGCGGTGAAGGTGAGCCTGCAGATTTTGGTAGCAGGCCGTGTCGGTGGCACTGTATTGTCCTCAAAGTGAGCAAAGAAGTTGTTTAGTTTGTCTGGGAGCAGGACATTGTGGTCCGCGACGTGGCTGTTTTTTTTTGTTGTAGTCCGTGATTGACTGTAGACCCTGCCACATTCCTCTCGTGTCTGAGCCGTTGAATTGTGACTCTACTTTGTCTCTATACTGACGCTTAGCTTGTTTGATTGCTTTGCAGAGGGAATAGCTACACTGTTTGTATTCAGTCATGTTTCCGGTCGCCTTACCCTGGTTAAAAGCAGTGGTTCGTTCTTTCAGTTTTGCGCGAATGCTGCCATCAATCCCCGGTTTCTGGTTGGGGAAGGTTTTAATAGTTGCTATGGGTACAACATCACCGATGCACTTGCTAATAAACTCACTCACCGAATCAGCGTATACATCAATGTTGTTGTCTGATGCTGTCCGGAACATATTCCAGTCCACGTGCTTGAAGCAATCTTGAAGCGTGGAATCAGATTGGTCGGACCAGCGTTGAACAGACCTGAGCATGGGCAATTCCTGTTTTAGTTTCTGTCTATTGGCTGGGAGCAACAAAATGGAGTCATGGTCAGACTTGCCGAAAGGAGGGCGGAGAATGGCCTTGCATGTGTTGCGGAAGTTAGAATAACAATGATCCAGGATTTTCCCGGCCCGGGTCGCACATTCGATATGCTGATAAAATTTAGGGAGCCTTGTTTTCAAATTAGCCTTGTTAAAATCCCCAGCCACAATAAATGCAGCCTCAGGATATGTGGTTTCCAGTTTACATAGAGTCCAAAGAATTTCTTTCAGTGCTGTTGATGTGTCAGCTTGAGGGGGGATATATGCGACTGTGATTATAATCTAGGAGAATTCTCTTGGTAGATAATGCGGTCGACATTTGATTGTAAGGAATTCTATGTCAGGTGAACAAAAGGACTTGAGTTCCTGTATGTTTTTATGATCACACCACGACTCGTTAATCATAAGACACACCCCCGCCCTTCTTCTTACCAGATAGATGTTTGTTTCTGTCGGCGCGATGCGTGGAGAAACCATGTGGCTGTATCGACTCTGATAACGTGTCCTGAGTGAGCCATGTTTCCGTGAAGCAAAGAACGTTGCAGTCTCTGATGTCTCTCTGGAAGGCAATCCTTGCTCGGATTTCGTCTACCTTGTTGTCCAGAGACTGGACATTGGCAAGTAGTATACTAGGGAGCGGTGCGCGATGTGCCCGTCTACGGAGCCTGACCAGAANAGGATACCTGGGCCAGGTCGATTAGAAAGGCCTGCTCGCTGAAGTGTTTTAGGGAACGTTTGACAGTGATGAGGGGTGGTCGTTTGACCGCGAACCCATTACGGACGCAGGCATGTGTGCACCATCAATGTGTCATTTTGCTGCAACATTTTTTTGGGGAAAGAGATAAAACAGTTTTGAATGCAGTGTTTGCTTTTGCTAGAGATTTGAAGAGTTTTGCATTTTGTGTTTGTGGTTTTGTGTTTTGTGTTTAGAATGTTGGGAAAATGGCCTAAAGATTCAGCAAATGTGTGTAAGCAATTGTGGAAAGCTGTAAAATCATTTTTACCAATATGTTAATTCTGGAGGGAGATTTTTTTTTTTTTATGGTGTTTTTCATTAATTTCTGAGTACAATGTTCTTTAGTCCTTATACATAAAAATTATACCAGGGAGGACCCGAGACTTCTAATCAAGGGGACTGGAATTGGTCATACTTGCAGTTTAATACATGTACAAAATTATCCTCTTTTCCTAAAATTATGATGGTCATGATTTTCTTTCTGATATGAAAGGGGAAGTTAACTTCTTCCCAGACAATCGATCCGAGATTGACTTAAGTTTCAGTCATGTTTTTGTTGTTGCTTTAACCCATGGGAATAGCCTACACCAACTAGACTAATGGAGAAAATAAAATCTGATTACTACAGCTATTTTATCAATCAGTATCTCTTTTTCTTCTGATAGTCCTTTTTCTTTGTATGATCTTTGTACCACAACTTCTGTAGATAGTCTATAATGCATTGAATATCAGTTAGTACAGGAATATATTTAATTACAGCGATGATTATGCAGTAGCTCACTCAATATCGGGTCGCAGTTGCAGTTGTAAATGAGAACTTGTTCTCAACTTGCCTACCTGGTTAAATAAAGGTGAAATAAAAAAATATATATACTCATTTGTGAATGAGTCACCATGGATGCCTATGCAATTAGACACCCACACCTCTTGTGGATACAATCCAAACAATCGTTTTCAGATGCACAATTCAAATATTTGATGACAGAATGTGACACAGTGGTTCTACAGACACACTGGCTGCCAAACACACAAGTTCGTATACACACACACACACACACACACACACACACACACACACACACACACACACACACACACACACACACACACACACACACACACACACACACACACACACACAACATACAAAATAGGATGGGTGCGTATATGTTTGTGTACGTGTGAGTGTATGTGTGTTTGTGTTTGTGTGTGTTGTAGTGTGTGTGTGTTTCTGTGTTTGTGTGTGTTGTAGTGTGTGTGTGTGTGTTGTAGTGTTTGTGTGTTTCTGTGTTTCTGTGTTTCTGTGTGTTTCTGTGTTTGTGTGTGTTGTAGTGTGTGTGTGTGTGTTTTTGTGTTTGTTGTGGTTTTTGTGTGTGTCAGACAGGTCGACTATAGTCAAAACAAACAGAGGGAGTGAGCGGTGTTTCTCGCCTTCACGGATTATGCCAATTAAAGTAAAAGACTGCTGACGAGGCTGAGGTGTTGTTGTGAATCAACAGGCAGAATTTAAATGAGAACTGTGCCCCAACACACGCCTGTCTCCATAAGCCCCAAATTTACCAGGCCGGATTGACTAACGCAACTTTCCTTGATTCCTTGTGTAATTTGAGGGTCCAAGTACAAGTGGATGGATTACCATCACCCACTGGAAGTAGAACTGTCTGTCACTTCCTGTATCAATAAAGCTTAACCCCACACAATTAAAGCGTTCAAAAACTGATTTTAGTTAGTTAAAAAATTAGTTACCAGGTAAAGAAACCGGTAAACAGTTTTTTCCTGTAACACAGATTCACCACATATCAGCAATGTGTATAACTGCCATATAAATTAAATAATTACTCAGGAAATAATCCTACATGTTGTGTCCTCTCTCGTTACCTCAAAACACATTGGAGAAAGTCCTAGGGGATGGACTTTGGTTAGAGAAGAAGGCGACGAGAGAGGACACAGAGAGAAGACGCAAGGAATAGAGGAAAGACAAATTGAGAAAGAACCCAATAATCTTTGTGAAAGATGTTATTTGGTGGTCTTGGAGCCATTTCGTTATCCTTCCCTCAAGTTTCATGGCTCCGGTTTATCATCCTATTAAAACATATTTTAACTACTCCTGATACAATCACAATTAATACATTATTCTAGATTTTGATCAAAGTCATTATAATACCTGCTGCTGTAATGAGGATTGATATGAATAAACGGATGTGCATTTATGTGGCATATATTCATGGTTAATGAGGGTCTCATTTCATTTCATTAAATTTCAAATTACCCTCAGAGAAGTAATTGACTCTGTTTGAATTAAATAGTGGCTTTCATGTAATCCTTTTATGCCCTCATTTGTTTTAATGTTCTCTAATCAAAGTGCTGACATTAAAGTTCCGCATTTGACTGCTTGTGAATGTGTGTGTGTGTGTGTTTGTGCTTGCGTGCGTGTGTGTATAGTACAGGTGAAACCAATTAAAATTAGATCTATCATCTTGGTCAGTTAGGGGCGAAATACAGAGATACATCAAGTTTAACTACTGTCATGCCCTTATCACACCAATGAAAAATGTCAAATATAGACATTGACAGTTCAGCGTCAATCTGTGGAATGGGGACAGAACAGAACCAGTCGTATAAAGACTGCTGCTCTCTCAGCTTCCTAGCAGTTATAAATACATGATAATGAATCATTTTCTAGTTGACAGTGTTGATTTTTAAGCTTGTGGCTGACACAGTGTTGTAGGACAAACACATTCACAAATTACATTAGCATAATGACAGGTTAGGTCATTTACGTGAAGGAAAGGGCAATTAGTGACTGACTGGGATGAATGAGATGCGTCTGGTATGGGGATGAGAGATCGGAGATGGGACACCTGTTGAGGTGTGAAACTCTCTAAGTCTGCTCTGATAGGGATGACACACAGACACGCACACACACACACGCGCGCGCACACACACACAGACGCCCACACACACACACACACAGACACACACACACACACACACACACACACACACACACGCACACACACACACACGCACACACACGCGCACGCACACACACACACGCACACACACGCACGCACACACAAACACAGACACACATACACACAGACACACACAGACACACGCACACACACAGAGGCACAGACACACACAGGCGCACACACACACGCACACACATGCACACACACAGACACACGCACACACAGACACAGACACACTCATGCACAAACAGACACAGACACAGACACACACAGACACAGACACACACTTCTCCTTCATCCACTTATACAGTTCTTCAACACTTTCATCACCCCATCAGACGCCCCGACATGGCTGTCTGTCTGCCTCGCTAGCCAACCCGCTTTCCCCAACTCCATGTCTGCTCGCCAGGATGTAACAGACGGTACATTTCCACACCTGGCCCAGGGCTGGAACACCTGGGCATACAGGCTGTTGCCCACCTACCGCTGTACCACAAGGCTAGGCTGGTATTAGCCGGACTGGGCTGGGTAAGGTTTGGGCATGGGCCAGTCAGAGGTGGTGAACATCTGCTCGGCAGAAACTCCTGCGGCTTTCACTCTCCTCTGGCTCATCCCTTTTCCAAGCTGTTAGTGAGCTCACAGACCAGAAACAGACCAGAACAGAGCAGACTCCCAGTCAGGAGTCCCTAATGATCATGAAGAAACTAGGGAGTCAGATGATGGATGAGTTGGTCTAGGCATAGCTAGTCTCTCTGGTTCTGGGTGCAGAGCTTCGGCATGGCAAACCCACACTATTACGAGAAAGCAGAGACAGTATAGAATAGCAAACTAACTTGTGCAAAACTTTACATGACATACTGTATACTACCGTAGATTCTAATTGTAACCTGTTTTGGAACTCTAGTTGTCTAAAGAGACGGTTTTGATGAATATCCATCATAAGATGCTGCTTTGATTGGATGAGCTTCTGTGACCGTGTAATGTCATTGGTCTAAACTGCCGCTCCAACAGCGACCACATGCAGTTCTAAAGTACTTTTATGAATCTATAAGTGTGGCAGCAGTGGCACACACTCCCAACTTCGTTATCCTGCAGTATATGTCAGTGATTGTCCTAGGCAAGCAGTGATTGTTGATTCTGGGGTGGTTCCACAACAACAGTTGTCCAATCATGATGGGTGTGTGTGTTTGTGTGTTGTCTCACTCGTTGTGATACAGCAGGTGTGTAAATGATAGGTGAACTACTGTGCTGTACAGCAAGTTAAATAGGTCCAAGTAAGTGGAGACACACACTGAATTAGCCATTTTGGGATAAATAGGAGAGGGCGTTATAATACAGAGATAAGAAGTGAAAAACAATAAATACAGCTGCATATACTGCTAGTGATTTACTAGGCAAATAGATGAGGAAGGAGGACTTTAAACCTTGGGATCTAAAAGACACACAACATGGTATCAGCTCTGTGTGAAGCCAGTGTTTCTCTTTGTCTCTCTCTGTCTCTCTCTCTCTCTCTCTCTCTAAAGTCCTATGTATTGGGTGTGAGTAGCCTATACCTCTTTAATTAGAACTAACAGCAAACTAAATATCAAATGTCATACATTTTCCCAGTAAGGATTACGATGATAATCAATCTAATATTGATTAACAGGTCTGCACTTACTTATAATGGAATTTAATTTCTCATTGGACTTGTGATTGACAGACTCTGTGTCTGTGTGTGTGTGGTTGTGCGTGCATGCGTCCGTGCGTGCACACCACCGGTAACTAGAATTTAAGCTTTGAGCTATGCTCTATCCTAAATCAATTATGAATAGTAACTCATGACTAGCATAGGCTAGTCTGTCAGAGAAAGTGTCAAAGAGAAAGTTCATACCCGTTAATATAATCACACTCTGCCTAGCCAAGGGGCTCCTCATTAACAGCATCGACAATAGCTTTAATAGAGGGAGAGAGAGAGAGAGAGAGAGAGAGAGAGAGAGAGAGAGAGAGAGAGAACATATTTCTCATATGAAGATGGGTTGGTAGTTCCTGATGTAAAACTCAGTAGTTTATGATTTTACCCAATTGGTCCAGCGGGAGGCTATGGGGCCTTCCTAATCTCCTCTCAGAACCGAAGAGGGGAACGGGGAAGCCATTTCCACAGAGAGACGTGTCAGGGGACGCCTTCTGAGCCTAATGAAGATCACTTTCTGTTTCCCACGAGGCAGCAGCTTGATATCCCCCGACAGGCAGTAATACATTAGCCTCTGAATGTCCCTCCGTTTCCCATTGCAAAGAACAGCAAAGCCAGACGAAGCCTTGGCGCAGCAGGAGAGGAGGAGAGGGGAATGTGGTTTGGTTGCTTTCAGAGGCTTTGACTTCATTCACCCTATCTCTGCTTTGTGTTTGTCTCTCAACATGCTCTTTCCTGTCTGTGACACAAATAGGTTTCAAGTTCCTGCCAAGTCTGGAACCTCAGAATGATATGTTTGATTAACTAAAAAAGTAATAAAGAGTAACGTAAACAAATCTTCTAAGAAATGTAAATCAAGACCACCTTATTATGCTGATACTAGTAGAGATCGTGAGTTTGTGCCTCATTGTTTCTAATCAAAGCACAAGTATCATTATTATAGTGATAGCGATGAGTGCACTGTAACCCCTTTCCTGTCAGCTATTCAGCTATTCAGATCACACTCAGAGTAGCCCCAGGGAGCACATTCTATGTAATGGATGAGTAGCTTCCCATCCCATCTCCTCTCACTGTGAGCGAAACACAGCTGTGACTCATACAGGATCCAGGAGGGTGGAAACAATCTCTAACCCACACACTATCTTACCATTGTGGGGATCCTGTGGATGAGAGAGGATAAACACAGTAGAAATACAGTATTTTCACTTGGAGATGAGGTATATTTAATTCAAAAACAAATTGTCAACCTTTTTGTCTAGTGTGTAGGTCTATTTATGATTTTTGATACCATTGTATACTGTGGTATAATAACATCAAAATATAGTTGTTTGTTGAGTCAGTACAGATTATTTGTATTGGTGTACAATGTCTCGTGTACTGTAGCTCCATTGGTAGAGCATGGTGTTGGCAACCCTATGGTTGTGGGTTTGATTCCCATGGGAGAGCAGTATGGAAATGTATGCACTCATGAAGTGTTAATATTAAGCTATAAGGCTATCATTTAAAATAGGCTTATTTCTCATTGCAAATCCATCTCTCAGTTTTAAAGAAATCTGTCTGGCTTGGAGGGAAAGATTATACTTTTTATTTTTTATTTTCTTTCTAATCTCACCCTGACTCTCAGCCTGTCTTTGGGGGATTTGAGACCTGCTTAGGTACCTCTGACCTTGGCAGGGCCCATACTGTGCCCAGACCACTGTGCTATCAACATGTTTTGGGAAGTAGGCTACCGAGAATGAAAACTCAACTTCACAGACAGACTGGAAATGTGAATTTGTTTTACTGAGACTGTCCTCAAAGTACACCAAGTAATAGGTAGGTATTCTTAGGTATATTTAGTAGCATATGGTACCAGTTGACACTCTGCTCCATACTAGCACCTGAGGTTTACGCCCTCACTATACATTAATTTGTTTCTGAAACTGTGGTTGTAAATTATTTTTCAGCGGCTTAGATACTGTGGTGTCAAATGAGCAACAGTTATGTAAGACATTACTCTGCAGCACAAATTGAATTACTTTTTTTAGGAGGACTAGGAAGGAAACAGCTCTGGTTCCATCTGTGTAGATCCTTTGCTGTGAATACATGTACTCTGGTGTCATTGGTTGCATGAGACTAGAGTGTGACTGCACTGGACACCAGATGTGGCTTCAAATAGAAGAAGCAAATTATGGCGCACTTGTCACGTTGGCATGAAGAGATTCGAGACACAGGAATGCGTAATATATATATATATTTATTGCACCCAAACTACGGTGTGCCGTGTAAAGGCACAGGGACGAAGACCAAACAAACACTATACAAAAACACAGGGTTGAAACCCAAACAAAAGAGCGAGGAGTACCTCGAATGTATAACACAAGCGCACATCGATTAACACACGGGACAAGACCCGTAATCATCTGCGTAATCCACAAGGGCACGAAAGACCACAACACGCAGCACAGGTACTCACACGCAACAATGGACATTGTAACAATAATCGACAGCACCATGGTGAACTAAGGGCACATATATACAAATACAATCAGTGGGAATAGGGGCCAGCTGTGCGCAATGAAGCTCCAGAGGGATACGTGACAGCAATGGAACCGATTAAACAGTTCCAATTCCCAAAAGCCACCCATCTGGCAACCCAGGTAGGGGTCAATCACCCCAGGTAGGGGTCAATCAAATGCTCACGGTATTTCTAATAAATCAAATACTACATGAACTCTACTGGACACCAGATGTTTCCTCTAAGAATAGGTTTTAGAGGACAAACAGATTGATGGATGATGGACACCCAGAGAGGAAAAGGAACAACAGGAGACAGACAACTGGATGTTCATCAGGATGCATATTATTGAGGCCAGTGCCTGAAAAAAAGAGCAGTGGTGCAGGACTGAGAGGGTGCCAAACAAACAAACGATCAAGCGAACAAACGGTGCTCACATCTGTCTGTCTGTCCAACCTGCTGGCATCGCCTCCAGCCCTCCTGCAGTCAGTGTTTCCACTTACAACAAGGACACCTGCATGGGTACCAGGTACACCTGATTGGAGCCCACTGTTCCCCTGAATATGCCTCAGACAGCCTTCCTCTCCTGGGACGAATGCAGACGGCATTCACTTTTCTCTTACTTTTCTCATTTTGTTTTGTGTGTGTGTGTGTGTGTGTGTGTGTGTGTGTGTGTGTGTGTGTGTGTGTGTGTGTGTGTGTGAGAGAGAGAGAGAGAGAGAGAGAGAGAGAGAGGTTGTTTTACGTCATAATGCAGAATGCTAAGAATAGGATTTTAAAATGCAAGCTTCAGGCTTGAATACGTTTGGAATACTAAACGAGACTATTTGTAGCAATTAGTGTTTGCCCATGTTATTATTATATTATATGTGTAATTGAACCAAATTCATTGAATCATAGATGACTGTGTTTGTCACTTTAAAGATGAACTGAAACATTTTAGTAAGTTAAGGTGAAATTGATTACCAAATGTGATGAAGCATTTTCCTACCCTTAAAACTGCTGTAAAACTCATATATCCGTTAAAAGTTAGAATTGCCTCATCTGACTACTGCGTGCCACCATCTTGATAACGTGTTATCAATGACACCACTTAAGATATTGACTCAGAAACAGACCAAGCCCCCCTCAGGTAATATCTTCCATCCTCTCTAAGCGTTATTGTTGTACTGTTGTCTATACTGTCATTCGTTTGAACTCCACTCTTAAATCTGCTATTGTTAGCTCAAAAGAGGAGTCCACTGTGGTCTGCTCACTCAGTGCATTTAGTTCCAATGTGAATTCCATAAACATGAATACCCCCTCAGTTTTCAAATCAGGTAGAGGGCTTGGCCTGTTGTACTATAGCAACCAAAGCCCATGTAAGTCAGTTTATAACATTGCATCATTGGTTACTCTGACAGTTCCTATTGACATTGGCTAATTCCAATGTTTTTCTCCATCCTCTATTACTAATAGGGATAGACCAAATGGTGCAGTTCTACGCAATCTGATAGCCATAGCAACTATATAAATATCAACCATCAGACAGGGCCCTGCAACCGCCTATTGAACATAGATTGTTTGAGTTGGAGTTTCCATGTGACATTTTTTTATTTTTATTTAATGACTTGGGTTGATGCAGCTGAACATTAGGAGCTTACTTCCTTAACTGGATTACATTGAGATCTGTGCTATGCTGATGAATGCAGATGTTCTGGTGTTGACTGAAACATGGATCTCTTGGGACATTTTGGACTTATCATGTGTTCAGAGCTGACAGACAGGGTAGAGGTGGTGGAATGGCCATTTTTATAAAATTATATTTCTGAAATCCATTTCCCTTGCCAAAAAAGTTTAGCTTATATCTTTAAGCTTTTGAATGGGGAAAAATGTATCCATAACTGTTATAGAGTTAACTGGTTTGTTGTAATCTTTTACTAAATCTGAAGTTATTATCCTGGGTGACCTAAATTATGATGTGCCTAAACCTACACTGCCCAACCCTAAAGATCCTTCAAGGTCAACTCTGATTGATCTTAGTTTAACGAATACACCAGATAAATATGTTTCTATGGGTGTCTTTGCCCAATATATTAGTGACCATTGCCCAGTTGTTTGTGTTAGAGATGTGAGAATACAAAAATCGAAACCTCGTGTCATTACAAAGAGGAACTTAAAACCTCAGTGAACATGCTTTTATACACAATCTATATTTTAGTGACCTTGATTGTATTTCAGCTATCCATGGACCTCATTTAGCTTTGAGGCTCTTTGCAGATGTCTTCAATACTATTGTGGATAATCATGCTCAAAAAATGTAGGGTTAAAGGTAGATTGAATGCCTGGTACACCCTGGAATTATCTAAAGTAATTTATAAAAGAGATGATGCTTGGGTCAAGCCCAGGAACACATGCTTAGGCCCGAACTGGCAAGCTTTTACGCAACTAAGGAATCATTGTGTAAAAAAAATCTGAAAGGATTGTAATGGGAACCCGGCTAAATACTGGAAAACTGTAAAATCCCTGAAGGGTTCTACTTCCTCCTCTCTGCCACAACAAATGAATTCAGACACTGGCCTCATTACAGAAAAAAAGACCATCATTGATGCATTTAATCACCATTTTATCTCTTTGAAAGAACTTCTAAGCCTATTCACAATGATATTGGGCTGGATGCTGATAGGGGAACCTTGATGAATGATAAGAAAAATTATAGTCAAAGCTTTTCTTTTAGGCTATTTACAGAAAACGAAGCCCTGGATGCTTTGCTAACAATAGACAACAAGAAATCCACAGGATCTGACCAATTGGATCCTGGTCTGCTTAAGTGTGTAGCACCCATCATTGTTGGCTCAATAACACACATTACTTAAATTTTTTCACCCTTTTTCATGATTATGGTCTTGTCTCATCTATGCAACTCCCCAATGGGCTTGGGAGAGGTAAAGGTCAAGTCATGCATCCTCTGAAACATGACCCACCAAGCCACACCTCTTAACACCCGCACAAACGTGTCAGCGGAAACACCATTCAAATGACGACTGAAGTCAGCCTGCAGGTGCGCTGCGCATCACAAGGAGTCGCTAGAGCCCGATGAGCCAAGTAAAGCCACCCCGGCCAAACCGTCCCCTAACCCAGGCGATGCTGGGCCAATTGTGCACCACCATTTGTGAGTCCCAAACCCCAAGCTACAGTGACACCACAACACTGCGCTGCAGTGCCTTAGACCACTGCGCCACTAAGGAGGCTTTAATAGCCCACATTTTTTATTTAACATTATTCCAGGAAATATTCCAAAAGTATGGAAAACAGCTCTTGTGCTGCTACTCCATAAGGGTGGGGATAGTAGTGATCTTAATAATTGTCGCCTCATTTCAAGGCTTCCTTGTCTAGCTAAGATTATCGAATCCTTGGTATCTGAAATGTATTTTGAATTTAAACCAATCAGGGTTTAGACCTGGGCATAGCATTATTACAGAAACCACTAATTGTTAATGATCTTGTCAATGCTTTAGACACTAACTTGAAATGTGCTGCTTTGTTTGTGGTCAAAAGCTTTTGATACTGTTGATCATACTGTTTTATTGAATAAGTTGTCCTCGATAGGCCTGAGCTCTGATGTCTGTTCATTGTTTCATGATTATCTTAGTGACAGAACTTAGGCCATCGTGATTGATGGGATTGAGTCTAAATTTATTGAAGTGCATATACAGTTGAAGTCGGAAGTTTACATACACCTCAGCCAAATACATTTCAACTCAGTTTTCACAATTCCTGATATTTAATCCTAGTGAAAAGTCCCTGTCTTAGGTCAGTTAGGATCACCACGTTATTCTAAGAATGTGAAATAGTAGAGAGAATGATTTAATTCAGCTTGTATTTCTTTCATCACATTCCCAGTGGGTCAGAAGCTTACATACACTCAATAAGTATTTGGTAGCATTGCCTTTAAATTGTTTAATATCTTGGGTCAAACAATTTGGGTAGCCTTCCACAAGCTTCCCACAATAAGCCCATTCCTCCTGACAGTACTGGTGTAACTGAGTCAGGTTTGTAGGCCTCTTTGCTTGCACATGCTTTTTCAGTTCTGCCCACAAATGTTCTATGGGATTGAGGTCAGGGCTTTGTGCCACTCCAATACCTTGACTTTGTTGTCCTTAAGCCATTTTGCCACAACTTTGGAAGTACGCTTGGGGTCATTGTCCATTTGGAAGACCCATTCGCGACCAAGCTTTAACTTCCCGACAAAGTCTTGAGACGTTGCTTCAATATATCTACATAATTTTCTTTCCTCTTGATGCCATCTATTTTGTGAAGTGCACCAGTCCCTCCTGCAGCAAAGCACCCTCACAACATGATGCTGCCACCCCCGTGCTTCATGGTTGGGATGGTGATCTTTGGCTTGCATGCCTCCCCCTTTTTCCTCCAAACATAAGGATGGTCATTATGGCCAAACAGTAAAAATTTTGTTTAATCAGACCAGAGGACATTTCTCCAAAAAGTACGATCTTTGTCCCTATGTGCAGTTGCAAACCGTAGTCTGGCTTTTTTATGGCGGTTTTGGAGCAGTGACTTGTTACTTGCTGAGCAGCCTTTCAGGTTAGGTCGATATAGGACTCATTCTACTGTGGATATAGATACTTTTGTACCTGTTTCCTCCAGCATCTTCACAAGGTCCTTTGCTGTTGTTCTGGGATTGATTTGCACTTTTCGAACCAAAGTACGTTCATCTCTAGGAGACAGAACGCGTCTCCTTCCTGAGCGGTATGACGGTTGCGTGGTCCCATGGTGTTTATACTTGCGTACTATTGTTTGTACAGATGAACTTGGTACCTTCAGGCGTTTGGAAATTGCCCCCAAGGTTGAACCAGTCTTGTGGAGGTCTACAATTGTTTTCTGAGGTCTTGGCTGATTTCTTTTGATTTTCCCATGATGTCAAGCAAAGAGGCACTGAGTTTGAAGGTAGGCCTTGAAATACATCCACAGGTACTGCTCCAAATGACTCAAATGATGTCAATTAGCCTATCAGAAGCTTCTATCTGGAATTTTCCAAGCTTTTTAAAGGCACAGTCAACTTAGTGTATGTAAACTTTTGACCCACTGGAATAGTGATACAGTTAATTATAAGTGAAATAATCTGTCTGTAAACATTTGTTGGAAAAATTACAAAGTAGATGTCCTAACTGACTTGCCAAAACTGTAGTTTGTTAACAAGACATTTGTGGAGTGGTTGAAAAACAAGTTTTAATGAGTCCAACCTAGGTGTTGTAAACTTCCGACTTCAACTTTAAATACTTAGGCATTTGGATTGATATGGATTTGACCTTTAAAAAACATATAAATGAGCTGGTTAAGAATATAGAAGCTAAGATTTAATGTTGGCTTTTTATACCAAAACAGATCGTGCTTTTCTCTAAACTGTAGGAAGCAGATTATTCAGTCAACCTTTTAATTGACTTTTAAAGTGCAGCTGCTACTGTCACTACTTCCGCCGAAGTCGGTGCCTCTCCTTGTTCGGGTGGTGTTCGGCAGTCGACGTCACCGGTCTTCTAGGCATCACCGATCCTCTTTTCATTTTCCATTTGTTTTGTCTGTGTTTTCCACACCTGGTTTCAATCCCCTCATTACATGTTTTGTATTTAACACTCTGTTCCCCCTCATGTCTTTGTGTGGGATTGTTCATTGTAGTGCTTGTGCACTTTATGTACTGGTGCGTTACGGGCTATTTTGTGACCATTTTCTCTCGTGTTTTTTGAACCGTTGGGTTGTTTAATAAACGACTAAGTTTATTACCCAGTTTTGCTCTCCTGCGCCTGACTTCTCTGCTTCCAGTTACGCAACCCCTACAGCTACTACTCTTAAACCTTCGTATGCCATCTACCATAGTGCCCTTAGCTTTGTTACAGGTGACAGTTTTGATTCTCATCACTGCATCCTGTATCAAAAAGTTGGCTGGGCTTTGCTAAAGACCCGTAGATCTCTACATTACTCCCTTTTTGTTTACAAGGCCCTACTTCATAAACTTCCATCTTATCTAACTTTGCTGTTGAAGTATAGACACCTAAGTTGCCTAACCCGTTCACAGGATTGGTTAACTCTTGAGGTTCCTAGGGTCTCCACCGAGCTAGTTAAATCTGCTTTTAGTTTTGATTCACCTCATTGCTTGAACAAAATTCAAAATACATTTTATCTTGACATTCTGGTGCCGTTTGGGCAATTTAAAGTATTGATTGGGGACTTATTTGTGGAAGAATATAACTGTTTTTCTGGGTGATTTGTGAGGTTTTATTTGTGCTTATTTGTGTGTTTATGTATTTTAATGTGTGTATATATATATATTGTGTATAATGTAAATATTTATGTTGTATTATACAGGTCACATTTGGAAAAGAGACCTATGTCTCAATATGTCTTCCCTGTAAAAATAAAGTTCAATAAAAACTTGAACGGATCAGTAACTCACACTTGTTCACTCTTTCTGTAGCTGAGAATTGTCCTGCACAGCATGTACTCAAGGTTTAAAAAGGCTTCTAAAGTTCCAAACGGACCTGCCCAGTGTCTGACTTTATGTGGGCAAAACTCATTTTACAGAGCCTCATGCTTTGAACAGCAAGGACTTGGATACTGTAGAAGATGCATATATTGGCATTCAACTTCTTCTTCTACCACTGGCAGAGGATCAGGGTTATGCAAATATTAAAAAAACAATTGTGGACAAGTTCTCTGCCAAGAAAAAGTAAACGCCAAGATAGTGGAAATGGGGTGCACACACACACAAATGCATGTACACAATCTCTCTCTCTCTCTCTCTCTCTCTCTCTCTCTCTCTCTCTCTCTCTCTCTCTCTCTCTCTCTCTCTCTCTCTCATTCACACACAAGCACGCTTGCCCAAATACACGCTTGCCCACTTACACACAAATGCATGTACACATACACACACACACACACACACACTCTCTCTCTCCCTCTCTCGCTCTCTCTCTCTCTCACACACACACACAAGCACACGCACACACACACACACACCCCTGTGTGCACTGTGTATACTTTTACACACACCCCTTCGCTGTGATTTAACGTAGGTCAGCTATTCCTTGGCATTACTACACTTCTCTGGGAGAGAAACATTGTGAGATTCTCAAATGTGCTGTTGTAAACCTCTCAGAGAACCACATTGGGATTCTCATATCTGCTGTTCCAGACCCCTCAGAGAACCACATTTCCCCAGCAGGGTACGATCATAGAAAATATGAGCCTGGGAGGTGGGGGAGGAGAAGGGAGGCAGAGGAGAGGGCAGGCTGGTTGAGTCAGGGGGAACCAGGAGAGAGAGGCACGGGGTCAGGCGCGGGAGGCACACATACAGACCGTTCCGGCAGAGCAGCATCACTAACTCTATGCTACAGGACTCAGCCAGAACCATCCACAGACAAGACAGCCATTGAGATTCAGAATCAGTCCAGGGCACTGCCTCTCAGAATCCACTCAGCGAACTGTCAGGACTCAATTTCTCATAAAGCAGCTGGGAATAATTGATTTTAGAAATTGGAAAGTGGGATTTCAACTATTTCCATATAGAGTTGAGATATATGGGGAGGACTTGACTCACCAATGATTTGCAATAGACCCTTTGGAACCAATACTTTGGAAAGGTTTTGGAAAGTCCACTTTAGGTTACAAAGTGGGTCAATTCAGTATTTTGGAGGCTTGAAACTTTAGTTGATAGTGGAGTCAGGACACAAGTTCAATTGTCCTTTCAATGAGGGACAAGAGTCAATTGCATTCTAGTCCCAATAACTTCATTTGACTTTGGCTCAAATATTTAGCTGAAATTGGAGTTTGCTGAACTTTCCAGAAGGATCACTTCCCCATTGGGAGTTCAAAGGAGGCTCTCCTTTTTCCTTTTTCCCCATCGGTAGCTCCTCACTATCGCATTTCTGGGTTACTAGGAGGAAGTAGTTTCACAGCCTGCAGACTCAGATGTTCTTATGTGTCAAAATTGCTCCCCTCTAAAGGTGTGTGCAAACAGACTGCAGCTCACTGGTGGAAGAGGAAATATGACAGAGCCATCTGGTTGTAACAGGTTTGAAGTCTGAGAGAAACAAAGGAAGGAGTCTTGACTGTTTTTTTGTTTTTTTACGATACCCCAAAACTCTGCAGACCTTCAGGGTAAATAATCTCCACCAGGAAAACTCTTATCAGGCCAGATGTCTTGATCTGTGTTTTAGTATTCAGAGTCCATATTTGCCTCTGGCTGTGGGTGTACATATATAATGGTCAGTCATTCTGTCTAACATCGCCAGCAGGCGCCTGGGGAGATTCATGGGGCAAATGCGGTAATGGCTTTTTAACAGCTTTTGCATGGCAAGTCCGTTCTGTATCATTAAGGGAGAGAGAGAGAGAGAGAGAGAGAGAGAGAGAGAGAGAGAGAGAGAGAGAGAGAGAGAGAGAGAGAGAGAGAGAGACAGAGACAGAGACAGAGACAGAGAGATCTCAATACCCAGTGCCCATGAACAGTAATGACCAGACAAATCCTTTAAAGTCTGATTGATGAACACTTAGACGAGTGGTGCTCTGCCAGGAGTACCCCTGAAGTACCCCATCATGTGCCATTTTACCACTAGTCCTATGGTCTCATGAGCCTTCTTAAGTAACCCCTGTCAATTGGCCATGTACCACTGACTTAGACTTTATTTAAATGAGAATAGAAAGCGTAGCCTTGTATGGCACGTCGTATAGGAGGTGATTGACTTTTAATGAGTGCTGTGGCTGGGTGATGTATGCAATGTATTATCTTTGCATTAAAAACTGCTCACGTACGTAGGGCTTGTTGCAGTTCGCTCAGGTTCATTTGCATTTAGGGACAGAGTTATAGCGCAGAGGAGGCCCATTAGGCCACTGACAAATAGTTAATTGGAGGGTATCAAATATTGGCACACACTTTCAGGCTTCAATGCCTATCTTTCCAAAAGGATCTTTACATTACACCCCCCCCCCACTAATATACCGTAACTTGAGGGAAATTGCAATAATTTCTAGAGAAATTAAATGAATTCAGTCCCGTGGGTTAAAACTAAATATAGCTCCAGATTATGGGATGAAGAGGGTTTAATGATGCTTATTCCCTCATTGTTTGTTATTATTTTTTGTCATTGTCATTCTTTCTGTCTGTTTATGGGTATGTGATGAGATCAGTGGAGGATCCTCAGAAGAGGAGGGCGAGGACCATCCTCCTCAGGGAAGTTTTTTAAATTTAAATAATGAAACATTAAAAAAGTTATCCTTTTTAGATAAAAATATACAGTGGGGAGNGCGAGTGGAGTTTAGACCAAAAAGCTCTATTTTTGTCTCATCAGACCACATGACCTTCTCCCATTCCTCCTCTGGATCATCCAGATGGTCATTGGCAAACTTCAGACGGGCCTGGACATGCGCTGGCTTGAGCAGGGGGACCTTGCGTGCGCTGCAGGATTTTAATCCATGACGGCGTAGTGTGTTACTAATGGTTTTCTTTGAGACTGTGGTCCCAGCTCTCTTCAGGTCATTGACCAGGTCCTGCCGTGTAGTTCTGGGCTGATCCCTCACCTTCCTCATGATCATTGATGCCCCACGAGGTGAGATCTTGCATGGTGCCCCAGACCGAGGGAGATTGACCGTCATCTTGAACTTCTTCCATTTTCTAATAATTGCGCCAACAGTTGTTGCCTTCTCACCAAGCTGCTTGCCTATTGTCCTGTAGCCCATCCCAGCCTTGTGCAGGTCTACAATTTTATCCCTGATGTCCTTACACAGCTCTCTGGTCTTGGCCATTGTGGAGAGGTTGGAGTCTGTTTGATTGAGTGTGTGGACAGGTGTCTTTTATACAGGTAACGAGTTCAAACTGGTGCAGTTAATACAGGTAATGAGTGGAGAACAGGAGGGCTTCTTAAAGAAAAACTAACAGGTCTGTGAGAGCCGGAATTCTTACTGGTTGGTAGGTGATCAAATACTTATGTCATGCAATAAAATGCAAATTAATTATTTAAAAATCATACAATGTGATTTTCTGGATTTTTGATTTTTTTAGATTCCGTCTCTCACAGTTGAAGTGTACCTATGATAAACATTACAGACCTCTACATGCTTTGTAAGTAGGAAAACCTGCAAAATCGTCAGTGTATCAAATACTTGTTCTCCCCACTGTATGTGACCGATCGGCTAAAATCGGTCTTATGTAACAAAATTTGAAATTGTGTTTTTTACATTGGATAAAAGTACAGACTCAGAGCTACAAAATGGTATATCATACACGGCATTTGAGGAACAATGGGAAAGTAATTCTGCTTTGAAAGTTGATAAACTTGTAACCTCACTTTTTAGAAAAGTGCCTTTGAATATTTGGTACCTACTGGAGAGCTTTTCTTCGTCTACACCCATTCAGCATTATTCACACCCTCTTAAGCCAGCCCCACCCATCTCTTTAAGGATTCACATGTGAGGTCATATGCTAAACAGTGAGTAGTGTAGTAAAGATAAAAGTGGTAAAAGTTGTAGCCTACAATAAGGAAAGATTCCAGGTAAACAGAAAGTGTCCAGATAAAAATATTTAATAAATATTAGATGACGCTTACCCAGACACACTTGTCTAAATTGATGGGTCGTGTGAAAGAAATTCTATAACCCCCAGCCACATCTTGCCAAGTGGATGGGTCTCTACAGAAGGTGGAAACGGTACAGCCAAGTGGTTACTTGCATAGTAGCATTATCAGAAATAGATAGTCTCAATATAAATAAAATAAAATACAGTATGTACAAGAACAGTATCAATAACAATACCAGTGATAGATTAGGTAGTTATATGCATACAATCAGGGGTAAAGTGGCTGAGCAGCAGGTTAAGAAAATAGTAGCAGCAACTGATGGCGTGTGTGTTAGGAGAGAGTCATTTTAATAGAGGCACTGCAGATAGTGCTGATGACTGGTCCATCCAAACCACGCATGAACAAAGGAATCTATATTCAGAGAGCCTGTTTCTGTCCTGCCCTTGACTTGGTGCAGGGCATGTAATGTCCATAGCCTCTTCATCGCAATACTCCCTCATTTTCTCAAAAACATAAGTTTGTCTAGCTGTGTCCAGTCCAGGTGGTGCTTGTACAGGCAGACCATCTATGGGAGGAAGGATGTCAGCGTTGCGCAGCAGCTGAAACCTGGTCATGACTGAGTCCGAACACTCCGTGGCGACAACAACACCAGGCTCCAGAGCATCGATTCTGTAAAACAGGAAATAACAAAAAAAATTAAGACATTCCAACCTTGCACAACATTAATTCACCTCCCAAGTTTAGATAAGAAGAATAACGTCATACAATGCAATGAAAATTATTTTCACCTGAAGTGTTGGTACTGCCTGAACTGTGGCAGCGGCCTGAAGTACGGAGTCAGGTGTTGTTGCCATCCATAGCTTTCCTCCAGCACCGTACCATCCTCCAGTCCAACCAGCTGTGGGATGTTGACCCCTGTCACATTGCTGTCCATCACAACACCAGCAATCTCAGACAAAGTGTTCACTCTGGTCTTTCTGAAGCACTGCTTGATGAGGCTGAAGCACCAGTCGGTGGCAAACTTGGTGTGGCCTGTGATCAGGAAGTGAAGGTCCAGACTGTGGTGGAGCTTGTGCATGGTCCGCCAGGTACAATACCAGAGCACAAACTTGTTCTTGTTTTGGCCACTGCAGTTATCACAATTCAAGTCCATACGTGTTTCCCCAACTCCGTATTTGGTGAAGAAATGGTGCATGTAGTTGATGACTGCGTTGTTGCCTTTGCTGGATGACATGCCTTCATCAATCAAGTAGTTGACTTGTTGTGGTATTCCTTCACAGCAGACACCAAACAAACCACACTTGCAAGGAGTAAAACAATTGATGGGACCTGGCTGCATAGGGTCAGAAGGATTTTAATTAAATGTTTATTTAACCTCAATGTAACTAGGCAAGTCAGTGAAGAACAAATTCTTATTTACATTGACGGCCTACCAAAAGGAAAAAAGGCTTCCTGCGGGGACGGGACCCTGGGATAAAAAAAAATACAATATAAATGTAGGACAAAACACACATCACAACAAGAGAGACAACACAACACTACATAAAGAGACCTAAGACAACAACATAGCAAGGCAGCAACACATGACAACACAGCATGGTAGCAACACAACATGACAACAACATGGTAGAAAAACAACATGGTAGCAGCACAAAACATGTTACAAACATTACTGGGCACAGACAACAGCACAAAGGTCAAGAAGGTAGAGACAACAATACATCACACAAAGCAGCCACAACTGTCAGTAAGAGTGTCCATGATTGAGTCTTTGAATGAAGAGATTGGGATAAAACTGTCCAGTTTGAGTGTTTGTTGCAGCTCGTTCCAGTCGCTAGCTGCAGCGAACTGAAAAGAGGAGCAACCCAGGGATGTGTGTGCTTTGTGGACCTATAACAGGATGTGACTCGCAGAACGGGCGTTGTATGTGGAGGATGAGGGCTGCAGTAGATATCTCAGATAGGGGGGAGTGAGGCCTAAGAGGGTTTGTTAAATAAGCATCAACCAGTGGGTCTTGTGACGGGTATACAGAGATGACCAGTTTACAGAGGAGTATAAAGTGCAATGATGTGTCCTATAAGGAGCCTGCCAATCTATAAATTATGTCTCTGTAATCTAGCATGCGTAGGATGGTCATCTGAATCTGGGTTAGTTTGGCAGCTGGGGTGAAAGAGGAGCGATTACGATAGAGGAAACCAAGTCTAGATTTCACTTTAGCCTGCAGCTTTGATATGTGCTGAGAGAAGGACAGTGCACCGTCTAGCCATACTCCCAAGTACTTGTATGAGGTGACTACCTCAAGCTTTAAACCCTCAGAGGTAGTAATAACACCTGTGGGAAGAGGGGCATTCTTCTTACCAAACCACATGACCTTTGTTTTGGAGGTGTTCAGAACAAAGTCAACAGGATAGTGCACCTGCAAACAACAAATGAACATCAAGATAAGTTAATGAAAAGAAAATGTAATGTAAAATGTGATATCATTTTTTAGTGCATCATTATCAGGTAAGTTTCACTTAAGTACAAATGTGCAGAACAGCAGCACTGCATACAGAAACATAGTCTTGGAAACTGGAAGTTAAAATGATAACACACAGCCCGACTTCACGTACCTCTGGAAAATACAGAAATAATGTGAGATCAATCAAAGTAGTGCCAATCATGTTGGAGGTCAATTAAATAATCAAAACGTGTTTAAGCTTTACATACCAAGTTTGGCAGCTGGGGTGACAGCCTATAGCCTATAGGGAGGAGGTCAGAGAACTGGCTGGGTGGTGCCAGAATAACAACCTATCCATCAACGTAACCAAGACTAAGGAGATGATTGTGGACTACAGGAAAAGGAGCACCGAGCACGCCCCCATTCTCATCGACGGGGCAGTAGTGGAACAGGATGAGAGCTTCAAGTTCCTTGGTGTCCACATCAACAACAAACTAGAATGGTTCAAAAACACCAAGACAGTCGTGAAGAGGGCACGACAAAGCCTATTCCCCCTCAGGAAACTAAAAAGATTTGGCATGGGTCCTGAGATCCTCAAAAGATTCTACAGCTGCAACATCGAGAGCATCCTGACCGGGTGCATCACTGCCTGGTACGGTAATTGCTCTGCCTCCGACTGCAAGGCACTTCAGAGGGTAATGCGTAAGGCCCAGTACATCACTGGGGCTAAGCTGCCCGCCATCCAGGACCTCTACACCAGGCGGCCCTAAAAATTTTCAAACACCCCAGCCAACCCAGTCATAGATTGTTCTCTCTACTACCGCATGGCAAGCGTTACCGGAGTGCCAAGTCTAGGACAAAAAGGCTTCTCAACAGTTTTTACCCCCAAGCCATAAGACTCCTGAACAGGTAACCAAATGGTTACCCGGACTATTTGCATTGTGTGCCCACCCCCCCAACCCCTCTTTTACGCTGCTGCTACTCTCTGTTTATCATATATGCATAGTCCCTTTAACTATACATTCATGTACTACCTCAATTGGCCCGACCAACCAGTGCTCCCACACATTGGCTAACCGGGCTATCTGCATTGTGTCCCATCACCCCCCAACCCCTCTTTTTACGCTACTGCTACTCTCTGTTTATCATATATGCATAGTCACTTTAACCATACCTACATGTACATACTACCTCAAAAAGCCTGACTAACCGGTGTCTGTATATAGCCTCCCTACTGTTATTTTCAAATGTCTTTTTACTGTTGTTTTATCTCTTTACCTACCTACCTTGTGTGTGTGTGTGTGTGTGTGTGTGTGTGTGTCACACACACACACACACACACACACACACACACACACACACACACACACACACACACACACACATACCTTTTTTGCACTATTGGTTAGAGCCTGTAAGTAAGCATTTCACTGTAAGGTCTACACCTATTGTATTCGGCGCACGTGACAAATTTACTTTGATTTGATTTGATTGGAAGTGTTGTCATTGAATCCTTGTAGAGAGGCCACATTGCTGCTTTTGTCACATGGGATGGCAGCAGCTTTCCACCAAAGCATTTGTGTCCTGGGTGGCGTCCTGGTAATACTATTGCATTATCCTCTGTGTAGTTGTTGATGAAGTTCACCACTCGCTGCCAGACCTCATGCTTCAGGTGTAACCTGTGCTTGCTTGGGCCAGCTCTCTTTTTGATGGGAGGCATCAGAACATTCTCCTTGTATGACTGGTAGAGGAGAGTGAAGCTTGTTCTACTGATGCTGAAAGACAAATTCCAAATTTTGGCGTTTATTATACAATATATAGCTGTAATCACCGTCAGACACACCTGGCTAATTTGATGGGTCATGTAATCATCTGGCGAAGTGGAGTCTTTTGTTTAGACATTCTAGCTAAACAATGAAACATAATCCTAATCCATAGAGTACTAGCAATTAAAACTGATTGTCATAGCTAGCTAAAGTTAACCAAATAGGGTCATTGTTAGCTAGTTAGTCTATAACTAGCAATGCGAAATGGCATTCTGAGACAACAGCACACAGATCATGAACGTAATGTTAGCTAGAGAGCCAGACATCTAATGTCAGCTAGCTAGCTAACAGTAAGCTTTAAATGGGAGTCTTTTGTTTAGACATGGAGCTAGCTAGACAGCTAAACAATGAACCATAATCCCAATCCATAGAGTACTAGCAATACCATTTACATGTTTTTTTTTAACCTTTATTTAACTAGGCAAGTCAGTTAAGAACAAATTCGTATTTATATTGAGGGTCTAGCCCGGCCAAACCCTAACCCGGACGACACTGGGCCAATTGTGCACCGCCCTATGGGACTCCCAATCACGGCCAGTTGTGATACAGCCTGGAATCCAACCAGGGTCTGTAGTGACGCCTTTAGCACTAATATGCAGTGCCTTAGACCACTAACCGACTGTCATAGCTAGCTAAAAATAACCAAATAGGTTAAATGTTAGCTAGTTAGCTAGCTAACATTAGGTTATAACTACAAAAGCAAAATGGCATTCTGAGATAACATCACTACACACAGATCATAAATGCAATATTTGCTAGCGAGCCAGCCATCTAACGTCAGCTAGCTATCTAACAGTCAGCTTCAATTTTGGGTAATTTATTTACACATGGAGATAGATTGACCATGATCAAAATTCATAGAGTTTTTTAAATTTAATTTTAATTTGATTAATTTCCCCTTTATTTAACCAGATAGGCCAGTTGAGAACAAGTTCTCATTTACAACTGCGACCTGGCCAAGATAGAGCAAAGCAGTGCGACACAAACAACACAGAGTTACACATGGGATAAACAAACATACAGTCAATAACACAATAGAAAAGTCTAAACACAGTGTGTGCAAATGTAGTAAGATTAGGGAGGTAAGGCAATAAATAGGCCATAGTGGCAAAATAATTACAATTTAGCAATTAAACACTGGAGTGATAGATGTGCAGAAGATTAATGTGCAAGTAGAGATACTGGGGTGCAAAGGAGCAACAAAAAAAAGAACAACATGGGGATGAGGTAGTTGGGTGGGCTATTTACAGATGGGCTATGTACAGGTGCAATGATTGGTAAGCTGCTCTGACAGCTGATGCTTAAAGTTAGTGAGGGAGATATAAGTCACCAGCTTCAGTGATTTTTGCAATTCTTCCAGTCATTAGCAGCAGAGAACTGGAAGGAAGTTGGCCAAAGGAGGAGTTGGCTTTGGGGGTGACCAGTGAAATATACCTGCTGGAGCCCGTGCCAAGAGTGGGTGCTGCTATGGTGACCAGTGAGCTGAGATAAGGCGGGGCTTTACCTAGCAAAGAATTTTAGATGACCTGGAGCCAGAGGGTTTGGCAATGAATATGAAGTGAGGGCCAGCCATCGAGAGCATACAGGTCGCAGTGGTGGGTAGTATATGGGGCTTTGGTGACAAAACGGATAGCACTGTGATAGACTACATCCAATTTTCTGAGTAGAGTGTTGGAGGCTATTTTGTAAATGACATCACCGAAGTCGAGGATCGGTAGGATGGTCAGTTTTACGAGGGTATGTTTGGCAGCATGAGTGAAGGATGCTTTGTTGCGAAGTAGAAAGCCAATTCTAGATTTAATTTTAGATTGGAGATGTTTGATGTGAGTCTGGAAAGAGAGTTTACAGTCTAACCAGACACCTAGATATTTGTAGTTGTCCACATAATCTAAGACAGAACTGTCCAGAGAAGTGATGCTGGATGGGGGGACCGGTGCGGGCAGCGATCGGTTGAAGAGCATGCATTTAGTTTTACTTGCGTTTAAGAGCAGTTGTAGGCCACGGAAAGAGAGTTGTATGGCATTGAAGCTCGTCTGGAGGGTAGTTAACAGTGTCCAAAGAGGGACCAGAGGTATACAGAATGGTGTCGTCTGCGTAGAGGTGAATCAGAGACTCACCTGCAGCAAGAGCGACATCATTGATGTATACAGAGAAGAGAGTCGGCCCAAGAATTGAACCCTGTGGCACACCCATAGAGACTGCCAGAGGCCCGGACAACAGGCCCTCTGATTTGACACACTGAACTCTATCGGAGAAGTAGTTGGTGAACCATGCGAGGCAATCATTTGAGAAACCAAGGCTGTCGAGTCTGTCGATAAGGATGTGGTGATTGACAGAGTCGAAAGCCTTAGCCAGATCAATGAAAACGGCTGCACAGTAATGTCTCTTATCGATGGCAGTTATGATGTCGTTTAGGACCTTGAGCGTGGCTAAGGTGCACCCATGACCAGCCCTGAAACTAGATTGCATAGCAGAGAAGGTATGGTGGGATTCGAAATGGTCGGTAATTTGTTTGTTAACTTGGCTTTCAAAGACCTTAGAAAGGCAGGGTAGGATAGATATAGGTCTGTAGCAGTTTGGGTCAAGAGTGTCTCCCCCTTTGAAGAGGGGGATGACCGCAGCTGCTTTCCAGTCTTTGGGAATCTCAGACGTCACGAAAGAGAGGTTGAAAAGGCTAGTAATAGGGGTTGCAACAATTTCGGCAGATCATTTTTAAAAGAAAGGGTCCAGATTGTCTAGCCCGGCTGATTTGTAGGGGTCCAGATTTCGCAGCTCTTTCAGAACATCAGCTAACTGGATTTGGGAGGAGAAATTGGGGAGGCTTTGGCGAGATACTGAGGGGGGTGCAGGACTATAGACCGGGGTAGCCAGGTGGAAAGCATGGCCAGCTGTAGAAAAATGCTTATTGAAATTCTCAATTATTTTGGGTTTATTGGTGGTGACAGCGTTTCCTATCCTCAACGCAGTGGGCAGCTGGGAGGAGGCGCTCTTATTCTCCATAGACTTTACAGTGTTCCAAAACTTTTTTGAGTTTGTGTTACAGGAGGCAAATTTCTGATTGAAAAAGCTAGCCTTGGCTTTCCTAACTGCCGGTGTATATTGGTTCCTGACTTCCCTGAAAAGTTGCATATCACGGGGGCTGTTCGATGCTAATGCAGAACGCCATAGGATGTTTTTGTACTGGTCAAGGGCAGTCAGGTTTGGAGAGAACCAAGGGCTATATCTGTTCCTGGTTCTAAATTTCTTGAATGGGGCATGCTTATCTAAGATGGTGAGGAAGGCACTTTTAAAGAACAACCAGGCATCCTCTACTGACAGGATGAGGTCAATATCCTTACAGGATACCCGGGCCAGGTCAATTAGAAAGGCATGCTCGCAGAAGTATTTTAGGGAGCGTTTGAAAGTGATGAGGGGTGGTCGTTTGACCGCAAACCCATTACGGATGCATGCAATGAGGCAGTGATCGCTGAGATCTTGGTTAAAAACAGCAGGGGTGTATTTGGAGGGCAAGTTAGTTAATAACCCGACACTACCCCGTGAAATGTGAGGCCCCAAATTTAAAATCCAAAAGTTGAATCTAGTGGAAGCCATAGGTACTGCAGTCTCAGTCCTACATTGACGCGCGCGAGATTGTGAATGCACACCACTTTATTTTCCTTTCAATAGGCACAATGGAGAAGATGCTCATTTACAAAATAAACTGCAAATCCGGATTGATTTTCCTCGGGTTTTCGCCTGCTATATCACTTCTGTTACACTCACATACATTATTTTAACACTCTTAGAAACTTCAGAGTGTTTCCTATCCAATAGTACTAATTATGTGCATATCTTATTTTCTGGGCCTGAGTGGCATGCATTTTACTTTGGGCACGCCAGACTCTCCAAAACCGTCACCTCGGGAGCCGCTCCCTAAGAAGTTAAGATGGCATCTATGAGGGTTCCCGTGTTTATGGCTTTGGGATTGTACCTAGTAGGTTCAATTATGATTTTTGTGAGGTTTAGGGCATCAAGCTTAGATTGTAGGATGGCCGGGGTGTTAAGCATGTCCCAGTTTAGGTCACCTAGCAGCACGAACTCTGAAGATAGATGGGGGGCAATCAGTTCACATATCAGTTCACGCTCTACAGTGAAATAAGACAATAAACACTAACCAGAACAGCAATGGACAAGGCATATTGACATTGAGGAGAGGCATGCTTAGCCGAGTGATCATAAGGGTTCAGTTAGTAGTGAGGCTGGTTGGGGACACGGCGATTCAGACAGCTAGCCGGGGGTAGCAACCTAGTAAAGGCTAGCAGGCCGGCTAACAAAGACGGAGGCAGTCTGTTTATAGCCTCCTCGTGTGTTTCCGTCGGTAGACCAGTCGTGATGGGTTAGTGGGGTTCCTTGTGGTGAAGGGGACCAGGCCAATTCGCAAAATAGGTAATAGTGGCTGAAGAAATTGTCCGATGTACCTGTTTAGCTAGCAGCCGATATGCTCTAGACAGCAAACGTTAGCAGGCCGCAGTTAGCTGATGGGCGTTCAGGTGACACGGTGACGGAGGGCCGGTTGAATAACCCCCTCGGGCAGATAATGTCGGTAGTCCAGTCGTGAAGGCCCGGTGAGGCTCCGCAGCGGCAGTAGAAACGGGTCCGGATAGGTGTTGTAGCCCAGGAGTGGCTGATGGGATTCTTCAACCAGCCGGGAGATGGGCCAAGCGTAGGCTAGCTCCGGGCTAATTGGTGCTTACTCCGGGACCGACGTTAGCCAATAGTCACACTGATAGCAGCTAGCTAGCTGCAGGATCCAGGTGAAAATGTTCAACTTGCGGTAGGAATCCGGGGATATGGAGAGAAGCTCTGGTTTGAGTCGCGTTATACGAACGGCGAGAGCTTTTCCGAGCTAAAGGTTAGCTGATGTCCGTTAGCAATGGTAAGCTAAATACGACTGTTAGCTAGTGAAGTTAGCTAGCATTTGTTGGGCAACTCCGGATTCGAACTACAAAAAACACAGATCCGCACCACATTGGGTGAGGCAGATTGCAGGAGAGTGTTTTGAAGTTGAATTTTAGAAAGCATATATAAAAAGATATGTGAAGAAAATATATAAAAAGATTGTAAAAACGATATTTACACGGGACAGGACGGGACAAGACAAAATACACGTCCGACTGCTACGCCATCTTGGATTTTTTAATGGTGTGGGGCCTGTGCTTTGGCAATGTGGGTAGGGTTATATCCTGCTTGGTTGGCCTTGTCTGGGGGTATCGTCCGACGGGGCCAGTGTCCCCTGACCCACCCGTTTCAGTCTCCAGGGTCAATCTGTTATATCTCGTGTAATTCTCCTGTCTTATCTGGTGTCCTGAGTGAATTTAAGTACACTCCCTCTAATTCTCTCTCTCTCCCTGTCCTGAGCCCTAGGATCATGCCTCAGGACGACCTGGCGTGATGACTCCTGGCTGTCCCCAGTCCACCTGGTCGTGCTGCTGCTCCAGTTTAGCCGCAGGTCAGGGTTCCCTGTGGCTAGGGAACCCTGACCTGTTCATCGGACGTGCTACCCTGTCCCGGAACTGCTGTTTTCGACTCTCTCTCTCTACCGCACCTGCTGTCTCAACCTCTGAATGCTCAGCCATGAAAAGCAAACTGACATTTACTCCTGTTGCACCCTCTACAACCACTGTGATTATTATTTGACCCTGCTGGTCATCTATGATCGTTTGAACATCTTGAAGAACAATCTGGCCTTAAATGGCCATGTACTTTTATAATCTCCACCCGGCACAGCCAGAAGAGGACTAGTCTCCCCTCAGAGCCTGGTTCCTCTCTAGGTTTCTTCCTAGGATCCTGCCTTTCTAGGGAGTTTTTGCTAGCCACCGTGCTTCTACATCTGCATTGCTTGCTGTTTGGGGTTTTAGGCTGGGTTTCTGTCACTTTGTGACATCTGCTGACGTAAAAAGGGCTTTATAAATACATTTGATTGACTGATTGACTGCAGAGAATATGAGGGTCTATGTGAAAAAAACTACATGAATTATATCATACCAGCATACATTAACTTACCCACTCATGCTGACAAAAAGCTGCAAACACATACACCACTCTGTCTATACAAATGTGCACAACGCCACAAGGAGCTCTCTACCACTCCCAAGATTTCCTCAGATATCTTCAAAGCATTTCAGAACTCTTGCAAAGCCTTGGTTTATTTAGAGGCATCAGATCAACAGTGTGGCACCGGGGGAGCCTGAGCTGTCTCATCCGTTTGTCACCAGAAGTTGTGTTCTTATTTTCCACATCCACACATCCAAGTCTATTCCTCCCTTCCTCTGCCTACCTTTCTCCCCTACCTACCCCCTACCTCCTCACAGCGGAAGCTCGTCAAATAACCGAGCAACACTTCAAAAACAGGAGCTGGGGTGTTGTCCTCTAAAAATCGCAGCATGGTCTGTCCGTCTCAGAGAGGAAAGGGGGGACAGGGGGAGAGGTGAGACAAGAGAGAAAAGAGAAGAGAGCGTAGAGGAGAGAGGGGATGGAGAGGGGAGAGAGAAGTGAGGGGAGGGAGAGGGGAGAGATCAGAGAGGAGAGAGGAGATGAAGCGGGGAGAGGGGAGGGAGAGGGGAGAGATTAGAGAGGAGAAAGGAGATGAAGTGGGGAGAGAGAAGAGAGGGGAGAGGGAAGGGAGAAGAGAGGAGAGAGGGGAGGTAGAGGGGAGAGAGGTAGAGAGAAAGAGAGAGAGAGAGAGAGAGAGAGAGAGAGAGAGAGAGAGAGAGAGAGAGAGGGAGGGAGGGAGGGGAGAGATACGAGAGGGGAGAGGGGAAGGAGAAGAGAGGGGAGGGAAAACAGAGGGAAGGGGGAGGAATGATTGGAGATGAACACAATGCCCAAGAGAAAGCCAAAGAAAAAAGGTCTCTCAAAGAGTTGGAAACTTTTTCATCCAAAAAATAACCCTTTCTGGTTAGTGTATTTCTGACACTGCAGCATTTAGAGAGGAGGGTTTAGTCTGGCTCTTCTCCTCTTGGCAGCTCCCCACTGGGAACAAACTGGTTAAATCAACGTTGATTCAACGTAATTTGTCAATGCATTGTGATGTAGAATCTACATGGAAAATATATTGGATTTGTTTTTGCAATTATTAACATAAACTGTTGTTTTGAGGGTAAAAATTTGACCACTTGATTATGTCATCATGGTAACATATTTTCAACATAGACAAACCTTGTATAACATATGTGGAATTTGTACCTTTGTAACAATGTCAGATCTTCAACATTATGTCCACTAACAGAAAAAAACTATAGTCTTGGCGGCACCTCCTACTGGAGAGTTGATCTCTCTACAGCTATCCCTTCCGTCTCCTATCCAGGGTTGTAAGCAGGGTTTTCTTATGTAATCATAGAAAGCGTGTATGTTCAGAGTCGCAGGCAGGTCTGTAGAAATCTTTAAAATTGCTATGATAATCTGCACAGAATCTCAAACAGGATTGATCACTTGCACCATGTACTTTATTGTCATCTCAATTAACTGCAGTACAGGTCATTTGGTTGTGCTATTAGATGAAGCACAGTGAGAACACATTAAGTTGTTGTATAAATAAACAACATATCGAACATTGAATTACCAATTTAAACTTTGGTGTGCTTTTAAATGGTGGAAAGCGCAGTGATAACACATTTAGGTGACAACTAAGTCAAAAATCAGACATTGGATTTTCCATTGGAATTTTGTTGTCCTTTTAGATGGTTGAAAGCACAGCGATAACACATTGGGAATTCAACAAACTTTTGACTGTCTTTTTGAGTGGGTGAAAATAGGTTGAAATATTATGAATCTACGTATCTACCAAATATAATCACATTTTCCACGTCTAAATGATGTGGTGGACCCAGTGGGTCTCTGCTATGTGTTTCAGTGAGTATGAACAGACGAGCAGCATGAGAGTCAGCAAAAGCGGATTTGAAACAAGGCTAGTGGTGCCAATGCTTACCAAATGGGAACGTTTGAAATGGGACATGGAGGGGAAATCCAATTGGAACAAAGCTCTGTCTGATCCTGTATTGTAGTGAATGTTGCACAACATCAGTGCTTACTGCTTACACAAACATTCAGTGCATCAATAAAAAAATCTAAATGGATCCCATAGAGAGAAAGTGGCTAGCCGGTAATAAAGATGCATTAGTGTGTTGTGCTTTATCCAAATTACCATAATGTATGTGTTCCTCAGTCCCAAATTCTAAAAAATAGCCCTTTTCCCTCTCTCTCCTGCTTTCTTATCCTTCAGCCTGCAGGTCCCTGTGGCTCCAGTCTGCAGTTTAAATGTTCCAAATAGCACCCTATTTCGTATTTAGTGCACTACTTTTGATGTGCCCTGGTCAAAAGCAGTGCACTATATAGGGAAAAGGGTGTCATTTGGGACAAAGCCCTAATCCGGCTGCAGCTGAATAAGCTGCAGTGTGGGCCATTATTCACTCCCAAGTACTGTAGTTTCCTGGCTGCTCTGCGGCTCTCTCTGCAGCAAGCGAGAAATGCGGTCTGAATGGAGAAGATGATTGGTTCAGGGGCAAATATGAAAGAAAGTGAAGGGTACTAGCACCCCAGACAGATGAACAGACTTGCTCATCCCTAACTGGGTTCTGGGGGGATGGATGGACATGGTAGTACAATCTAGATGTCTTTCAATAGAGTGTTCTGAAATGACATACACAATGTTCCTATAATTTTACTTTGGGATTGTAGTTTTATGTCAGTCTGCCTGGTGGAATGTGTTTCTGCAGAATTAGTTTTCTCTTTAAAAGCTCTAACCGCTGATTTCAATTTGCAAATGAAAAACTAAATCTGGTTAGTGTACTTTGAAGGCATTGAGATTATTATTGTATTCTGTGTTGTAAAATGTATTTGGCTTAAATTCTTCTTTCTCAAATGGTCAATCTCCTTCTCTCTATCTCTCCCCTCCTCCCTTTCTGTCTTTCCCACTTATTTATCTCTCCCCTCTCTTTCATCTGGAACAATGCAATCAGGCTTCTTCCCAAAAAGCTCTGCCTCTCTCCTCCACTTGGTCCTTGTTACAGACTTGTCAATTCTTCCTCTTCTCTGAAGCGATGGTGCGATAGAGAAAAATAGTCTAAGGAAAAGGCTATCAGCCTCCTGCGAGCCTCCTGTCTTTGGGGAATAACTGTCAGGGAGCTGAGGAGCTAGGCTCTGTATGAGTACGTTTAAATCTGCAATGCCAAGCTGTCATCAGAGACCTGATGGGCATCACCGGAGCCCCCTGTTATGCTCCCCCACGTCAACTACCCTACCCGAGCTCCCCTAACTCAAATACCCTACCTCAGCTCCCCTAACTCAGCTACTCTACCCCAGCTCCCCTAACTCAAATACCCTACCCCAGCTCCCCTAACTCAAATAGCCTACCCCAGCTACCCTAGCCTATTAGTTCCATGCTATGTGATCTCTTAGCTTCTATTTCTTCCCAACCCAGCCCAGGCATGCCTTTTCTCTATGCTACTTTGTCTCCTAACTCATGGACACAGAGTGGGAAGAAGTTGTTCCTAAGAACTGATACAGGGTCAGCAAAATTTTTTTTATGGGAAACATCTACCAGACAACATACACTGAATTCCAAATCTATCCTCTTCCCCTTAACTGTGTCTCGCATCTACACAACTGCCTTAGGGGTACAACGCCTATTTGTCAATTTGGAATTCAGTAAGGTGAGAGGGCTTAGGCAGAGAGTGTTGTGTGGGCAGTGTGGGTTGTGTGGGCAGTAATGGTAGGAACACTGCCATCTAGTGCTAGCGCTGAGACAACCAGCGAGACAGACAGACAAACAGACAGACACACCAAACCACTGACATCAAGGTGAACCAGAGAGAAACAGTAGGATACATACTCTAGCACAGGAAATTGAAATCATTATATGCCTGCAGTTACAAAGGAAGGCCCTGACTGCATCAAGTTGTAAACGTCAGGGCTATTGAGTGTCTATTGGAAGCACAGCGCACTCTGACCTTCTCAATGCCTCCCCATTGAGTGGACTTTAGGTAGGCTGCTTTATAAACATAATAGTGTGAGAGTCCAGGTTTGTGCTGTTAAGGCACAGACACACTGGTAGCATTTGCAGGCCGAGATTACTTAGCATCTCTGAACAGAGTGATGGTGCATTTTGTTCCCTAAAACACACAGTGCCAAACGAACGGTGAACAAACGGCAGACGAACCGGCAGACCATCACTCGGTGCAATGGGCTTTCTCCTTTAGACGATAAGGAGGAAGTGGTAGCTGCAGAGAAACATTTTGGGGATGCCAAAGCTTTCAATGCTTCTTCTGAGAAGGGTATTGTTAGTCACAGACCATGCTTGGTTGGTACAAACGATCATGTGGAGAGTTGTTTTTACTCAGCCTTTTGATGTAACACAGGGATGGGATGTATGGAGGCTGGAATAGAGGCAGGGTAAGAAAGAGAGAGAAAGACAGAGAGAGAGAAAGAGCAAGAAGACAGAGAGAGAGAGAGTGAGAGAGAGACAGAGGGAGAGAGAGAGACAGAGAGAGAAGGGTGACAGAGAGAGAGGGAGAGCAAGGGAGAGAGAGATCAGAGGAAGGATTAAAATAACATCAAATTGATCAGAAATACAGTGTAGACATTGTTAATGTTGTAAATGACTATTGTAGCTGGAAACGGCTGATTTTTAATGGAATATCTACATAGGCGTACAGAGGCCCATTATCAGAAACCATCACTCCTGTGTTCCAATGGCACGTTGTGTTAGCTAATCCAAGTTTGAGAAATAGGTTTTTCTTTGCAACTCTGCCTAGAAGGCCAGCATCCCAGAGTCATCTCTTCACTGTTGACGTTGAGACTGGTGTTTTGCGGGTACTATTTAATGAAGCTTCCAGTTGAGGATTTGTGAGGTGTCTGTTTCTCAAACTAGACACTCTAATGTACTTGTCCTCTTGCTCAGTTGTGCACCGGGGCCTCCCACTCCTCTTTCTATTCTGGTTAGGGCCAGTTTGCGCTGTTCTGTAAAGGGAGTAGTACACAGTGTTGCACGAGATCTTCAGTTTCTTGGCAATTTCTCGCATGGAATAGCCATCATTTCTCAAAACAAGAATAGACTGACGAGTTTCAGAAGAAAGTTCTTTGTTTCTGGCCATTTTGAGCCTGTAATCGAACTCACAAATGCTGATACTCCAGATACTCAACTAGTCTAAAGAAGGCCAGTTTTATTGCTTCTTTAATCAAAACAACAGTTTTCAGCTGTGCTAACATAATTGTAAAAGGGTTTTCTAATTATCAATTAGCCTTTTAAAATGATAAACTTTGATTAGCTAACACACCGTGCCATTGGAACACAGGAGTGATGGTTGCTGATAATGGGCCTCTGTACGCCTAAGTAGATATTCCATAAATAAATCTGCAGTTTCCAGCTACAATAGTCATTTACAACATTATTAACAATGTCTACACTGTATTTATGATAAATTTGATGTTATTTTAATGGACAAGAAATGTGCCTTTCTTTAAAAAACAGGGACATTTCTAAGTCACCCAAAACTTTTGAACGGTAGTGTATGTGTGTGTGTGTGTCTGTTTACTCTTAACGGTATGCTCATGATTTTTTGACGTAATGTCATTACTTTTCAATTCTAGGAGTTAAACGTGACTTAACAACACCAGGATTGGAATTCAATTCAGGACTGGAAATTTGATTCCTGAGTTTAGATGGAATTGACCCAACCCTGTCCTCCACAGTCGTCAACATAGCTTCAACCACAGTGTGATCAAACAATGTTATCAAACCCAGACAGGAATTATTTTTTGGTGCATCAGAGAGAGAGAGGGAAAGGGAGAGCTGGAGAGAGAGAGAGAGAGAGAGAGAGAGAGAGAGAGAGAGAGAGAGAGAGAAAGGGTGAGAGAGACACACTCATGTGTAAAGGACGTCACGCTGCTTGTTAAATAAGCGAGTACCACTTCCTCTTAATTCAGGCTACACCAAGACTAGAAACCAGGACCTCTGCCTTGCTAGTGTTACGGGCATCACGTTTCTTCCTTAGCGAGTACCACTTCCCCCGAAGCGCAACACACACATAGCAGTGTTGATAAGGGCTAATGATGCAAAATTGCGAATGTTTTCAAAAGCAAATTAACCTACTGTATATGCCCTTGTCCATTCTTATGCAAATATCTCTTCCTCGGCAGCCACACTTGGGAAGGAAGGGTGTGTGACTTATCTTTTAAAACACTCAGCAGTTTATTAACCACACAACAACAAGCCAGTAAAGAACCGCCATCTGAAAAAACAGAAACATTTTTCATCCTTATCAACTTAATGAGATACGTGTGCTACTTACTGTTACTGCATTATGACAGCCACTAGCATGATTTCAATTCTACTCATTTACTGGCTTCACCTTCGATGGTTTTTGGTCAAGAGACACAATGTCACACATAGCTGTTCAGTGTATAACATCTATAGTATGTAATTTAAGGCTTTAGATTAAAATATATACATTTCCATTAGGAGAGATGCCAGGGTAGAAACCATCCGTATCCTACGATGTGGCTCGTGGTCATTAATCACAGCTCTCATTGTTTGTGTGGTACCCGGGGAGCACGTGTGTCGCTACGGACAGGCAAGACCGGGATTTAGTGCGTGCGCTGTGTGGAATACAGAATTCACGAAGTGCGAGAGAGCCACACACACTGGAGTCGGGGTACGGAATGTATGTGTGTGTTCCTGTGGGAGAGAGAGAGCTGACTATACACAGGAGACAGAGCTGCAGTTCAAAAGATCTACACAGAGCGTCCCCTCACCTGTGGAGCGAAGAGTGAATTGGAGATGGAAAGACGCCCCCGTTCCAATGACCAAATAAGGGCGAGCGAGTGTGCCCACGCGCTGAATGCATAGGCTATTTTCAGTGAATGTTCTAAGGATTCGGTGACTTTCCATTTTCGTGTTTTGAGTGAAGGTACATTTGGACTTCTGATTTCTACGCTGTCCGTTTTATTTTGTGTTTCTTACTTGGATCTTATCACTTAAAGCTCAATGGAAAGGTAAAAGGACACAGCGCCTACCAAGAAAATAACTCGCATCCAAAAGATCCAACAAGTGGATGAACGAATATTCTGCCTCTGCTCTAACGACTGGACTAAAACAACGGATTAAGCATCTTTGAATTATCTCATTGTCTTTGGATTTTACCTGTTTGTCTTCTAACCCAGTGAGAGAAACCGCTGTTCCTTTTCATCTGCACTGACATCTCACTGGTGGTGTGTCTCAGCAGATGGAGACACCATAATGTGTTTAGTTTTGTTCAGCAAATAGCCTTTATAAGTGTGTCAATTTAGGCAATTAATTCAACTCGATGATTGTCAATTCATTTCCTCAACCCAGGCTAGATATATATCGAAATTTGTGTAACAAATAGCTGTCAAGTATCCAGATAAATAAAAAGGAGATACAGTGACAAAGTCAAGTTTATATATAAAAACAATCATCCACTAGTCTTCTCCGTGTTCATTCACCAAGGAACGGGGATAGGCGACCACGGATCGTCTCCTCTCTCCTGCCTCTCGAACCTGGGAACCTCCTTTCTATTCATGGACTTGATCCTCCGCACCCTGTTTGAAAGTGGGGAAAAGTTGTGAGTGACTCTCTTGAACTCTCTCTTATATGAAGATCAGGGCACCGGTGGCAGCCCCAGACCGTCACCGCAGCCATGCCTATTATGCATCCAATCACCTCCAATTTGATGTACCGGGGCATCTGCACCATCCCAGACATGCTCGCCTACCGAGCCCCGGTCAACCTGCCCGAGGACGAGGTGGAAGGTGAGGAGGAGAGTTTACCTGTTCTGTTCCCAGATCTGGTTCTGTTGCCAGCTCTGCAGCTATGCTGTAGCCTTTCATCTTACATAATCGTTTCATTATCAGTTCATATTTGGTGAAGCGAGGTCTTGAGTTAAAGTAATAGCAAGCGAGCGGTGCGTTCATTCAGACTGTCGCCATCAGTTCAAGTAGATTCAGCACCACGGACAGCGCCGCTCAGAGAGTCCGCATTTTAATCAGTTGACTAGGTGCGACTCGGTTTGGAAAAGCATCCACTCACTGTAGATTGTCACTCACAGATAATTTGTTACTTCGCTACCTCAACTTTATAGTTGATATAATTATGAAGTTATCAATTAATACGTTTATTTGATCGTCACTTAGTGGGCTAATTGTGTGTTGTAAAAGCATGTTGTGTTTGCAGGTGAAAGGGAAAATGTGAAAGGAGTGGGATGTCCACATATGATCTTTTAAAAACAGTGCTACAAGCCTATCCACCATTTGCCCCGATAATTGAGATTCAATTTCGTTTTATCTCATCACTGAGAATTAATTTCGGATTTATTTCTTATTTAAGGTAATTTTAGGGAGAGTTGCCACACCTGTATGTTGTATTGTCTCATGGTGGACTTTGCAGTCAGTGACTGACCATCAGTAACATTCTAGTATGAAGGTGTTGCTCCTACAAACTGTCCCAGATAAGGGTTAGAGATCACTGTTGTTAATGTTTGTATGTATTGATCCTCACACATGCATGTTTCCCTATTGCAATATTATCTGCATCTATATGAACAGCAAATGAGATGTAAGCCTGTGGCAGACAAAAAATCTCTATTACATAGAAAACCCTGTGGAGAAATCAACTAAATGAGATAACGCAGACACTGTGACAGACATATACCATTCTGGGGTTACATTCAGTATTATGGGGTAATATTCAGTACTGTGGTGTTATATTCGATATTGTGGGGTTATATTCAGTACTGTGGTGTTATATTCAATATTGTGGGGTTATATTCAGTACTGTGGTGTTATATTCAATATTGTGGGGTTATAATCAGCTCTGTGGTGTTTTATTCAATATTGTGGGGTTATATTCAGTACTGTGGTGTTATATTCAATATTGTGGGGTTACATTCAGTACTGTGGTGTTATATTCAATATTGTGGGGTTATAATCAGCTCTGTGGTGTTTTATTCAATATTGTGGGGTTTTATTCAGTATTGTGGTGTTAGATTCAGTATTGTGGGGTTATATTCAGTATTGTGGAGTTATATTCAGTATTTTAGGATAATATTGAGTATTGTGGAGTAATATTCAGTATTGTGGAATAAGATTCAATATTGTGGTGTTGAATTCAATATTGTGGTGTTACATTCAATATTCCGAGGTTATATTAAGGATTGTGGGGTTATAATCAGTATTGTGGGGATATATCCAGTATTGTGGGGTTATATTCAGTATTGTGGAGTTATATTCAGTACTGTAGGACAATATTGAGTATTGCGGAGAAATATTCAGTATTGTGGATTAACCTTCAATATTGTGGTGTTGAATTCAATATTGTGGCGTTACATTCAATATTCCGAGGTTATATTACGGATTGTTGGGTTATGTTCAGTATTGTGGTGTAATATTCAGTATTGTAGTGTTATATTCAATATTGTGGGATTATATTCAGTATTATGGGATTATATTCAGGAAAGTGGTGTTATATTCAGTATTGTGGGGTGATATTCAGAATTGTGGGGTCAAATTCAGTATTGTGAGGTTATATTCAGTATTTTGGGGTTATACTCACTCTTGTGGGGTTATATTCAATATTGTGTGGTTATATTCAGTATTGTGGGGAAATATTCAGTATTGTGGTGTTATATTCAGTATTGTGGGGAAACACTATACTCAGTATAGCAGTATTATATTCAGTATTGTGGGGTTAAGGTTCAGTTTTGTTGTGTTATAGTCAGCATTGTGGAGTTTTATTCAGTATTGTGAGGTTATGTTCAGTATTGTGGGGCTATATTCAGTGTTGTGGGGTCAAATTCAGTATTGTGGTGTTGTATTCAGTATTGTAGTGTAATATTCAGTATTGTGGTGTTGTAATCAGCATTGTGGCATCTAAATCAGTATTGTGTTGTTATATTCAGGATTGTGGTGTAAAATTCAGTATTGTGGGGAAACACTATACTCAGTATTGTAGTGTTATATTCAGTATTGTGGTGTTATATTCAGTATTGTGGTGTTATATTCAGGATTGTGGTGTTATATTCAGGATTGTGGTGTTATATTCAGTATTGTGGGGAAACACTATACTCAGTATTGTAGTGTTGTATTGAAAATTGTTGGTTTAAGGTTCAGTTTTGTTGGGTTATAGCCAGCATTGTAGGGTTTTATTCATTATTGTGGTGTTATTTTCAGTGTTGTGGGGTCATAGTCAGTATTGTGGTGTTGTAGTCAGTATTTTGGGCTTATATTCAGTATTGTGGGTTTATATTTATTATTGTGGTTTCATAGTCAGTATTGTGGGGTTATATTCAGTACTGTGGTGTAATATTCAGTACTGTAGTGTTATATTCAGGATTGTGGTGTTATATTCAGTATTGTGGTTTCAAAGTCTTTATTGTGGGTTTATATTCAGACATTGTGAGGTCATATTCAGTATAGTGGGGTTAAATTCTGTATTGTATGGTTCTATTCTGTATTGTGGGGTTATATGCGGTATTGTGTGGTTATATTCAGTATTGTGGTCTTATATTCAGTACTGTTGTCTTATATTCAGTATTTTC